>PGFW01042829.1:23799-38047 GCA_003123925.1 Haematobia irritans | reverse complement strand
GTGAGTGTGTATTGAAAACGAAGAAACAAGCGCATCCCTTTTGGGATATGCCCACGTTTATAAGTATTTGCAAACACTGCAGTCCACACACACACACCACACCTACACTAATATAAACATTCCACATACATAACAGAGCGAATAATATTGTATGCAATTTCCTACAATGGAAAAAAATAAAACAATTCGGTCGAGGGGTTTCCTTATAGGGATAACAAAGTCTTTGGACAATGGTCCCAGAGAAAACCTTTCTGTTCGTAGTTGTTTCCCTTTGAAAAAAAACAATTACTAAGACAGGATAGGATTGCCACGAAGTGTCAGCGAAATTTTTTTTGTAAACTACGCCTAAACTTATCTTATTCTCTTTGCAAAAAAATTTTAGTTTTAATTTTTAAAAATTTTTAATTCCCAATGTAAAATTTCCTTTTTTTTCAATTATGTCTCGAAAAATTTTCGTGAACAATGTGGGTATGCGGGAGCCCACCCCCGTGGGTGCAAATGGTTAGCATTGCCTCCGCTGCATACCACAAGGCGTTGGCGCTTCGATTCCTGGCTTCGCGACCCGACAGACCAAAAAGTTTTTCAGCGGTGGATTATATCCACCACCTTGCCAGTAATGCGTGGTGACATTGCTGGGGGTTTTCAAAGGCTCCCTCTAAGTTGGTTTCACTGCAATGTGGCAATGCGTTTCGGTACTTAGGCTATAAAAAGGAGGGTCCCTTGTTTCATTGATAGCGCTTTAACATGGAATCGGGCAGCCACTCAGTGATAGAGAGAAGTTCACCAATCTGGCTTATCCACTAATGGCAGCTGATTAGTCTAAGTGAGCCTCATACATCGGGCTGACCACCTAACCCTAAATGTTGGGTTATACAATTTGAATGCTATAACTAATTTTAACAACGTCATTTGTGGAAAATCTCACAAAAATGGACCTAAATTAGTTCAATTTTAACAACGTCATTGGTTCGTTCCTTCCATAAAAGCAGGTAATTTCTTTTTTGTTGTTGAGGATCGACATTGTCAAAATTTGGCCAACTTAATACGGGAGGATTCGACTTAGTCAAAATTTGGCAACTTTAACGGGGGGGGGGGGAGCTTACGCCATGGTACAATGGTTAGCATGCCCGCCTGCATTAACAAGGGGTCGTGGGTTGCAAATCCAAGTTATCCCTCTCGTTAACCATTTCCTAAGTATGTTCAAAGATGTTACGGCAATGCTGAAAAACGCCTTTCGGAATCCGTCTATTAAAATTGAGCATCCCCTTTGTTTATTAAGCTAATTTATACTTTCAGAAAAAAAATTGCTTTGGACCATAAGAGTTTCTATCTTCCACTTAACGATTTTGGTATTGATTCCGAGTCAAAGATACGCCTTCTTTGAATAAAGAACATATTTACGGAATTATCTGGCCTTTAAATTAGTGATAAAAAATTATAAAAAATTTAATTAAAAGAATTTCCAGTTCGGTAGTTATAATCATAGAACATCTCTCGGAGGACATTTGAAAATGCTTTTAAAAGTTGTGCTGTTTAGAAACGACCTTCTCCAAATTTTTTGTGTTAAGATATTCCAAAAATATAGAGTCAATTTTGCTATCCAAATTTAGGATGCAAAAATCCTTTCATATTAGGCCAATTTTTTGTCAGCTGGATTCAGCAGAGGCACAACTCTTTAAAAAACAAACTTCCAAAAATGTCCTTCCACAGATTTCGCTTTATTTTAACTACTCAGGTAAGTTCTTTTTAAATCAATTTTATCCCCTCCACCATAGGATGGGGGTATTATTAACTTTGTCATTTCCGTTTGTAAAACACATCGAATATTGCTCTAAAGACCCATAAGTATTATATTATTCTGGGTCGTGGTGGAAATTCTGAGTCGATCTGAGCATGTCCGTCCGTCCGTCCGGTCTGCTTGGCAAATCCACGCTAACTTTCCGGAGGCCTCTTGCAAGACCAAAATTCATGCTGATTCAGGTTGAAATATGGTACGTGGTGTTAATATATGGCCCTCAAAAGCTCCCATGCAAAAATTGATCGAAATCAGGTCCATAATTATATATAGGGCCCCATATAAACCGACCCCCAGATTATGACCTCCAGAGCCCCTTGGAAGAGCAAAATTGCTTCCATTTCGGTTGAAATTTGGTACGTGATGTTAGTATATGCGTATCCAATGAACCATGCAGGAATTGGTTCCTATCAGCCCCATAATTGATATATTAGTCTGCCCGTACTCCCATATAAACGCCGATCCCCAGAAATTTCGGGACCTCCCGTCTGCCTTTTTGGAGAAAGCAAAATTCATGCCGATCTCTCTTGAAATTTTGGCCTACGTCGGTGATCGCTATAGTGATATTTAACAACGCATGCCAAAAGTGGTTCCATAATGATATTATAGCCCTATATAAAACGACCCCGAAATTTCGTTTTTGGCAGCCTGCTTTCCGGCCAGAGCAAATTTCATCCGAGTGAGTGAAATTGTAAACATTGTTACTAGTATGTGGTCGGTTTACAACCATGCCTAAACTAGGTCCATTATCGGTCGTATAGTTATATATATTCCTCGGATTAAATCGATTTCCAATCTCACACAAAAAAAATTGGCCATATCGAAGTTCACTAATTGTATAATAGCCCCCATATAGGGCGACCCCCATTATTTCAATTCTGGCCTATCTAACGTACGTGCAAAAAGTCCATATCGATTCGTGAATTATTTGTAGACTTAACTATAGCATTAACTTTTGTCTAATATATACACGTATGCGACTAAACTCACAAATTTAGAAAACGACTATTAAGAAGGTTTTAAGGATACCACAACCCAAGTATTTCGATTTGTGGATGACCAGTCTTTCGCTCAGGAAGTTTTTACGCAATTCCGATGGTGGAGGCGCTTACATAAGATTCGGCCTGGCCGAACGTACGGCCGCGTATATAATTAGAATTGTTATAAACTCCGCTAATTTTCATTACTCGTTACTTTTAAACAGCAATTTTAACATTTTTGTTCAAATATTGCTTTAAAAACAGCGGTAAGGATTAAAAAAAAATTAAATTTTGCTCGAAAAAAATCTAAATTCATACTAGTAAAATTTGACGAAATTTTTGAAAAAATATTTGCAGCGTTCAAGGGTTCTCAGACTATCGTTAGATTGCTTTAAAATCATTAAAAATATACAAATTAATTAGTTTGTCAGAAATCACCACAAAATTTGTCAATTCACAATCCAAAAACACTGAATTCGGGAATCACATGTACAGAAGTGATGCCATATTCAGGCGGGGGGGGGGGACAAACGGCCTGTTGAAATGGGTGGACATCCGTCCTATGGACAAGCCCATGTTAATATTTCATCGCTTCTGCGTCAATTTTTACACCCACTTCCGACGCTTTTTTTTACTGGGTAGTCCAGTCTCATTTTTTCAATGAGTAATTGCATCACGATATTTCAGCTTACGAGATAGTTTTCTACCACTTTTCACAACAAAAAATATTTTTTTCTGATTTCCAATTCCACAAAATAACCCAGGTGCTGATAAAGTCCCCGGTCTAACAAAGAGAAAAACACATTTTTTTTTGTTCAAAATTCCACGTTTTTATTATTCAACATAGTTCCCTTCACAGAGCGATTACAACGATTATAAAGACCTTTCCACCCGTTTGCCATATGCGTTAGCAATCACCCGCTTTGCGATACACCAAGGTCGTGGGTTTCGACTTCCTGCCTTCGATCCGAACACCCAAAACCAAGTTTTCAAGCGGTGGATTATCCCACCTCGGCAATGCTTGGTGCACATTTCTGTGCTTTCAAAGCTTCTCTAATGGGTTTCACTCGCAATGTGGTCCTTCGTCCTTGAGCTTAACATGGAAATCGGGGCCAGCACCTTCAGGTGATAAGAGAGAAGTTCACCAATTGTCGGTATCACAATAGTCTAAGTAGAGCCTGATACATCGGGCTGCCACCTAACCAAACCTAACCTAACGACCTTCCAACTTTTTTTGATACGCATTTTGGTAGTACTCCTTCGGTTTGCCTCAAAAATAGGCCTCAGTTTCGGCGATCACCTCTTCAATTGCTGCCAAATTTTTTCCCTGCGGAGTATCCTTTGAGGTCTGAGAACAAGAAAAAGTCGCTGGGGTTCCAGATCTGCGAGAATACGCTGTAGGGTCGAGGGAAAGCAATTCGAACGCCCAACTTTATGAATTTTTGCCATCGTTTCTCAATGACTTTTGTGGCACGCGTGCGTTGTCTTGGTGGAACAACACTTTTTTACTTCTGTCACTATGGGGCCGTTTTTGATCCGCGATTCGACCTCTTCAAACCGCTCCAATTAACGCCATACAACTAGTCACTTGTTGATGTTTTTCCCTTTCTCATAGATAATCGATAACAATTATTTCCCATGCGCACTCTCACAAAAACAGAGCCATACTTTGGCACGGACTTTTGAAGTCTTTCCACGCTTCGGAGACGGTTCACGTTCGCATGTCCACTCGCCGACTGTCGATTAGGACTCAAGGAGTATAGTGATGGAGCCATGTTTCATCCATTGTCACATATCGCGCGGAAAAACGTCGGGGTGTATACAAGCTTACAGCTGCGAAACACCGCTCAGAATCATCAACACGTTGTTGTTTTGGTCAAATTGTGAGCTCGCGCTGCCCATTTTGCCGCAGGGGGAGTGCTTCCGACATATCCAAATATTGATGAATGAATATGGACCAACCACGTTCCTTTTGATTATCTTTAAGGCTTCTGCCTATCTGAAATCAACTCATTTTACGGTCATTCAAAATCATTGTGGATTTTTTTTTTCATGTTTTCCCGTCGGTAACCACTACGGGCGTCCACTACGTTTACCGTCGCTCCGTGCTCATTTCACCACGCTCTGAATTTTGCCATACCAATCAATTACTTGTTGATTTCCCTGCGGCGCAGAGTGCCGCAAAAACTCATTATTCAAAGGCCACAATTTTGCTTCCACCGTATTTTTTCCCTTCAGAAAAGTATTTTATCAAAACACGAAATTCCTTTTTTCCCATTTTTTTTTTCATAATAATCAAAAGTTGCTTTCACAAAGGACGGCTCTATCTCACAAAACTAATACTTACAGACGTCAAATTTTGACCACGAATCATTTGAAAAGGTTGGTATTATATAAAAAGTAATATTGCAACTAGCGACGCCATCTATGTGTCAGACCGGGGGACTTATCCAAGCAGAAGATGGGTGATGTATCAAACTTTTTTAAGGTTTCGCGGACTGTCGCCCAAAGTTGTAAACGTCACATACATGTCGTAAAATGTAGCAAAAACGTAAACAAAAGTCGCCAAACTCAAAATACTTTAGTCGCGTCCAGTAGGCAGCGAATTCGCATGATATGCAATGGGACGGCCATTGTAACACGCCAAAGAAAAAAAAAACAGTTTGGGAAAACGTTGCCACCCGAGAAACGTTTCTTTTGTTAGAGTTTTTTGAATGCTTCGAAAATTTTAAACTTTTATCACAAAAAAATTCGTTTTGTTACAAAATTTATTTTTTCATAAAAAGTGTTATTTTTGAAACAACAACACAGGTTCCATTTCGTTATATCAAACACTGTACTTTTTCTGACTTTAGGTCTTTAATAAGACACCATTTTACCAGTTCAAAATTCAATATACTACAATGCTAATATGAAACATTTTTTCGCGAAATATCCGAACAATATCGCGGCAATATATTGTAAAAAAAAAAAAACCAAAAAAAAAAACTTTCTTCCGACCAGGATCGAACCCACGCACCCTTGGCACATGCAATCGGACGTAGCAACCACTGCTCCACGCGTGCAAACTAAAACGCTTTGTTTCTGTTAAATAAACTTTAGTTTATTCGCGTCGTGGGCTCCGCCAAGCTATGCTATATAAAAATATAACTTAAATGGATATTTATCTATTTGATGACCATAACAGGTACATAGCTCAGTGTTAGTGTGTGGCTTACAAACGTGCATTAGGTCCGGCGCGTTCGATTTCTCCGTCCAGGTGCGGAAACGGTAAAACAATTTTAAAATTTTATAAGATCGTATAATGCTCTTCTACATTGTTGGTTATTACAGTGAAAAGCGTTTTTAAGAACTTAAAAAAACCTCGTGGATGCTGGCGCAGAGGGAGATGTGCAGCGGAAAAATGCAATTAGCAACAAAATAATGTTTTGGAGTTTGTCTTTATGAAATTGTTTTACCCATCCATGCGAAAAGAATAAACGCTTTATCAAAAAAAAGTATATACTTTTTCTTCCAAATACACTTCCTTAAACAGGCGAAAAGCAAATGAGGAAATGCATCTTTGTTTGTCTAAAATTTCGTTTAGGGAGGAAAGAATTATTTTTTGTCCCGTGTATGTGCCGCAGAAGTTTCAATTCTTAGGAATGTTCCACAAATTTTCCGGTTTTCAGCCCCACATTTTCCCTTATTGGGCTTTTTGCACGATACAGGGTTAAACCGTGGGTGATTTCTCGTCCTTAGCTTTTAAGCTCAGTCTTCCTGTCAAGTATAAAACCCCAAGGTACTTTTGCACACTCACAAATGCGGAATTTCGATACCACCTAAGAAAAATAGCCTTGACCGTGGGCAAAACTTTCACAAAATTGCAGAAACTCCACACGCGAACATGCTGTCACAACTAAAATTAAAAAATTTTTCAGGCCATTTCTTCTATCAAAATTATGGTTTTACAGTAGGTTTACGACTTTTTGCGACATACGCTATTATACCGTCGCAAATGTATGTCGCAAAACGTCCACAGTTTGCTGCGGAGCAGGGGCCAAAACCGCTGCTTATCAGCCAAACCTTGTTACTCCTATGAGAGCAAAATGTTATTTTTGGATGGGCGAACATATAACATGTATATTTTGTTTTGGAAATTAACTTGATTTCGGCAACCATATTTATGTTTGTCGAAAAAATATTCATTTTTGCTGCAAAAAAATTTTCCATGGTTCTCCGTTTAACCAAAAATAGCATTTTGGCCTTTCTGAAACATGTTTAGAGGTGAATAATTCATGCCGCCTTCTTTACGAGACTTTATACCAATCCCACCTTTCCTTCACATTTATTATTCATCCAATATTTTATTCAGTGCCAAATCATCAACCCATTACAAAATACTTGTGCAAAATATTATAGTCTCTACAAATGAAATAGTATATCTCGCTCTTTATCAAATGGTGTGTGGTTTATACACCATTCCCTATACCTATAGGTACGTGAAAAAATTATAGATCTTTTCTCTCCGTGTATTTCGTATTGTTGTTATTTAGGGATAATCCTTACGAATTTTATGTGAAGAATTTGTAAAATGTTTTGCGTTTTTGGTCAATGCGGCACAATCATAACACGAATGGCGAAATACCATGGAGATGAAGAATAGGGAGGAAACGCGACCAGGCACACGAGTATTGGACGGTAAAGATATGTATACATGTGTGTGTTGAGTATTTGGCTTTTGGGCCTGGAATTGCCAATGGGTGACTATAGCGGCATTTCGTTATCATCTTAAGTATTGTACCCCTCAACTATTGCCTTTGTGGATCGCATTATGTTGGGAAGCGTGTTGTGGTAGACTTACGATGTTTGTATGGAGAGGCGAAGCTATACGAACATTCTTCTCCCCTCTTCTCTATACATATGCGTGTGGCGAAACATTATTACGTGCATATAATCACAAGAGCACAACTTTACACGAGTACAGTAACAACAGAGCAAGGCATCGCCATTCACCATCAGGAACATGCAGTTACTAACAAAAACGGGCAATGACAACGCGCATAGTCCCGCCAAGAACCAAACGCATAAATGTTGACAGAACAAAAAAAAATTAGAATTAACAAATCATCAACAAACAACTAACAACACATGGAAAAATGAAAAGAACAAGGGAAACATCTTTCACCCGGCACCGGTGTACCCACCCACTCCATCCCAGATAAGCCGAGAACTGGTTGCATCTTTGGACTCTAGCTTGTTGTGTATATCCTTTTGCTGGTGTGTCGGGCGTTGTCTTGTGTGCATATTGCTATATCCTTATGGGGTTACCCATATCATCTCTCTGTATATTTTCCATATAATCTGTCACACTTGCCTGCTGATGTCTTTAGTCTATTTGCTGGGAGAAAAAAGGAGATAGCAGTGGTAGGGGCAATGAATTTCCCAACAGTTATATGTGCATGCAAATGTAGCCAGTTTTTCAATTAAGCAAAAATTCATGTACAGAAAACTAAAGCAAAGGCCAAAAAAAGATAAAAAACCCCAAAAAAATATCAAAGCCCATACATCTACAAAAGGAAATGAGCATGATTACAGACAGACCTCTCTTGCTTCCAAAGGAAGAAACGACACCAATTGACGGAGAATAAAAAAACGAACACACAAAATAACACCCAAACAGTTTTTTAACAAGAATTGATATTCTGTTCGATTTTACAAATTTTGTTAAATGCTCATTTTATTAAGACCATGGCAAAAAATAGCATCCTTCGAAATATACCCCAAAAACTCCGAAACCCCACATGCTTGTTTGGACGCGAAGGATGAATGGTAGAGAAAGAATTGATAGAAAAAAAAAAAACGGAAATTACCTACAAAAGTTACATGTATATGACCCAGACGAAGATGAGATGAAAATTGTTGAGAGACCGCAAATATTTAAGGGAAAAAATATCTGGACAGGACTATTGATCGTAATTGAAATATGTTTTTTATTGTATTAAAAACATAATTGCTATTTAAAATTAAAGTAAATTGGGAGGAATTGCCAAAGTTTTCTAAACTAATTGCCTTAAAGGCATTAAACACAACAAATCTTGGGTATATCGAGAAAAGACTTGCGAGTTTTAAAATCGTTTTAGCCTTCTCGAGAAAAAGTTGGCACTCCTGCTTGCAGCGTATCTCCATGCATCTACAGCATGATGCCGATTCATGAACGCATCAATCGCTTCTTCAGGTGTCGGAAAACACTTTTATCGTTTATGTACGGAATAAAAAGAAGTCCTTTTCCGGTGTCAAAATCAGGACGGGCGAATGACCCAGTAAATAGATAATCTTTGATCCGATTGTCGTGGTGAAAGAGTGACCCTTGTTCCGCCTGGTTCGTTTTCCTAAAAGAAAAATTAACTGTATCATATGTGGCTTTCAGCTGCTACAATTGTAGGCATTATTCAGTTTTTTCCGACAAAAACAAAACAAGCGATCATTTGCTTGGAAGCTTTATCGTACCGTGAGCAACTTTCCTTTACACAAAAAAAAATTTCTGATTCAATTCACGTAAATTAATTAATTCCAATTAATTTTTTAATTGAATATCTTCAATCACAGAAAATGATAGTATCAATTAAAAAAATTAATTGAAAGTCAATAAGAAATTAATGATACAATTAATTTTTGTGATTGATTTTTGTTTTAATTGTAAAATTTTAGTTGAATCTATTTAAATTTTTAAATTGAATATTTTTTATAAACTCAATTAAGGACTTAATGGAAAAAAATTTCTTTGAATTTTTGCTTTCTGGTATACGGCTGGACTGCTTTTTTACCATTAGAATCTCATACACGTAAATCCACCGTGCCTTAACGATTTCATAGACGATTACCACATCGCCGGCGACAGCACCGCGATTGTTATTTTAGAAGATTTCTTTTTCTGACCAATCGACACTATTCCTTTTTTTTTTTTGGACGATGACAAATTTTGCTGAGAATCCAAACCGCCAAACACATTTTTCTTTTTTGACTGTTCAAATGTCATGCAAGTATTGAATGCTATACTCGGTCCCACAGATTCTTAAGGTTATTTCTCAATCTTACGATAGTGTCCACATTAATGATCTCTGCAATATTAGCTGCGCACAGCATCAATTGCCTGCTTTCCTGAACAACAACTAATTTTGGACGCACTTCACGGGAAATATGTTACGTTTAGAGTGAGCGCTCACGGACTTCGAGCATCCTTTTGAGGTCTGAGCAACAAGAGAAAGTCGCTGGGGGCCAGCATCTGGAGCGAATACGGTGGGTGGTGGAAGCCGCATTTCGAAGCCCAATTCTATGGAATTTTTGCCATCGTTCTTAAATACTTGTGGGCACGGTGCGTTTGTTTTTGGCTGCGAACACAACACTGTTTTCTTCTTCCCTATGGGTTCGTTTTCTTCTCAGAGATAATCGATTAAAAATTATTCCATGCGCAGTCCCAAAAAAACAGAGCGCCATTACTTTGGCCAGCGGACTTTTGAGATCTTTCCACCTTCGGAGGCATGGCTTCACGGTCGCTGGTCCACTCAGCCGACTGGTCGATTGGACTCCAGGAGTGGACTCAGGAAGTGATGCGGAATCCATGTTTCATCGATTGTCACAATATCGACGGAAAAAACTCGGGTATATTACGCAGTTAACAGCTGCAAACACCGCTCAGAATCATCAACACGTTGTTGTTTCTGGTCAAATCTGAGCTCGGCGGATATGAATGATGTGACCAACACGTTTCCTTTGATATCTTTAACGGCCTCTTGCCTATTCTCGATTCAACTTC
Organism: Haematobia irritans; assembly: GCA_003123925.1. NCBI lineage: Eukaryota > Metazoa > Arthropoda > Insecta > Diptera > Muscidae > Haematobia > Haematobia irritans. The sequence goes on along the minus strand of PGFW01042829.1, from coordinate 27,477 downwards.
ATTTTACGGTCTTAAAAAATCATTTTTTGTTGGATTTTTTTTGATGTTTTTCGTCGTGGGTTGCGGGTGGCTGCAGTTTAGGGTGGGGGCGGGGGGGCGGTGGGTGGGGGGGCGGTGCGGATGTTCTGTGGCGGGGGGTGCGCGCGTATAGGCTGTTCTTAAAAAGAAAAAAAAAAAAAAAAAAAAAAAACATAAAAACTGCGCGCTGGGGCGGGAGGGCCCGACTGGGTGCCCGCGGACGGCGCCCACACCGGAAAGAGAAACTCTTTCGGGCGTCCACTGCGTTCACCGCTCCTCCCGGCTGCTCATTTCACACGCTTGAATTTTTGCATACCAATCAAATTCATTGTTGATTTCCCTGACGGCAGAGTCCGGACAACTCATTATCCAAGCCCAAGTTTTTGCCTTCCACCGCTATTTTATTCCCTTTCAGAAAACAGTATTTTATCAAATTACGAATATTCCTTTTTTCCATTTTTTTTACAATAACAAAAGTTGCTGTTCACAGAAAGACGTCTAATTCAGCAGACTAATGACTACAGACGCCAAATTTTGTCAATTAATCATTTGAAGCGTTGGTTCTATACTAAAAAATAATATGCATTTAATTACTAGCGACGCCAATCTAATATGTCAGGACCGAGGAACTTATCCCAGCCAACCTGTTTATATCGTTTGTGAGTCTGGTGCCGGCACTTCACCAGCCGACAAGTTATAGCACAAAGCTTCCAGCGTTATGCGCGTGCTGTTGTATCTCAGGCGCAATTCAGTACAGACAGGAACAGAGTTCCTTAAATGTTTATGCTGCATCTATTGCCTTTAGACAAACAGGTCAACTGCAACAAAACTAGCTGTGCGGCTTGCGTGGAGATTCCGCGTGTGGTTCGGCAAAACAAAAGATTACACGGCTCACATTCGGGTCCTCAAATAAACGCCAGATGCTACCTAAACGTAGTGGATCTATACTTTGGTGCACACCACTTTTCGACAAAAAAGTTTGAAACTCTAATTCCCAACATGAGGCGTGCGTGTACAACAAGACCCCGAGGAATAAAAGATATATAGATTTCTACACTGGATGCGTCTCCAAATTGGATGGACAAGCTTAGGCGTTTCGGAGTATATTTCTAAAGATCTGGAACCTTCGACTAGCCGAAAAAGATTACCTAATCACTGTAGTGTTTTTCAGGCTGAAATATTTAGCAATAAGAAGAGCGTGGCGAAATTCTGAAGAAGTAAATGTTCCAAAACATCGTTATTCTATACTTTCAGACAGGTCATACCTGCCAATAGAAATCCTCTTGGGACTCTGGTGTTCCTTAACTCGAAAAACGGCCATCGACTGCCCGCAAAATCTCTCAACGAGATTGGCTGAGCAGTACAATATTACATCCTAATATGGGCGTTCTGGCCATAGGAACATTACCCGGGAAAATCTTGCGAATCAGCGTAAGTTAGCCAAAGGACTTAGGAACTTACTTTAGCATATTCCAGCGGCGAACTAGAATCTGTTTGCATGTCTCTGGCAACCTGCCAAGCTCATACTGCGTTGAGAAGCGACAGTCATGATGGCAAATATTCCGCATGGGCAAAATTGCCAAGGGTTAGTAACGAGGACACCAAGCAAATATGGCCCCATTTAAACTTAAACCCGCGACACTAGATATGCTAGTGTCTCTCAACGGCTCAGTATAAGCACTCCTGATATCTTGCTATCAACGAGTTCCGTCTGCCTGATAGCGAATTTTGCAAAAAACTATAGGCTTGCGAAGTATAATGAACTATTGTATAAGCTGTCATGATGTGGGAGGAAAAGCGATATCATATTAAATCACCTCTTGGGCGTGTGCATGTCCTGCTTTTTGTGTAATGCGTAAGCGCGAATTTTAGGAGCATATTAGCCTCTTAGATTATGGCTGACCTAGGAAAACGTTAACTTCAAGCAGTTCTGTTATGCTTTTTGCGAGCAAATCTGGTTGGTTCCACCAAAAGTAAATAATAGAGAAGGTTCCAGCTGGTTAAGCACTAGATAGTGCCGCATTATGCAATAAGGTACTTTTATGTTAAATTGTGGTATCTCACAATTGGACTGATTCAGTCTAAAAACACAAAAAGGTTGGGGCGAAAGAGCCTGGCAAACATTTAATCCCGGGCTTGCCACTTTCAACGCTAACCTAACCTGTGTGCAGTGTCCTGCATTTTGTGCTAAGTGGCGCTAAGACGACATTTTAGGGGCATATTAGCCTTTAGATTACTGGCGGACTTGAAAAACGTTAAACTTAAGCAGTTTGTTAATGTTTTTGGAACAATCTGGTTGGTATCAACAAAGGAAAAACTAATCGAGAAGGCAGCGGTTAAAACCTAGAATGCCCATATGTTAATAGGTACTTTGTAGTGAGTTAAATGTGGATCACAATTGATGAATAGGTCTAAGTGAACGTAGCCCCTGAAAACTTAATCGGCGCGCTGCCCCGACTTTAACCTACCCGATTGACTATGGAGTGAGAGCGGAATGACCACGCGAAAGAGATGCGATGCCCAGTAGAGAAAAGCTACGGTTCTTGGACTAATGCGCTCTACAGACAAGTCGAATTCGATACGCACTTGTCGGGCTGTTTACTAAATAATCGGCAAATGTTGTTATCGATCCCAATAAAACATTGGCAGCTCAAGTCATCGATTATGCCTTCGTACTTAACTTATAATTGTGTTCCCAATATGGATGAGGATATGTTCGGACACGCAAGCATCTGTCGTCCGGAATAACTGATAGTCCCGGTAAAGCGGCATTAATGTGTAAAAACGGTACTGAGGATCAGTGCAGCCGCAGGAACTCCAGGGAGGGCCGAAAAGGGGTCGGATTTTTCAGGCCTGGTGTTATCGATATATATCAACCGGAGTCGGCACATTACGCACAGGGAGAAGTTCTTGTCAGCATGCCTTAAAGGCCATCCCCTTTACCCACCTTCAACAAAAAAAAAATTAATCATCTCCAATTTACTAACATAATATACAAATTACTACAGTCTTAAGTTGAAGAACATTGTATGACATGATTTAATACTCAATTATAAATTGGTAGAAATTTAATTTTAACACAAAAAAGTCTTCAATATAGGAAGAATTTACATAAAATCTGTTCATTAATAAACGAAAAGTCCAAGCGACTAAATCAACGAAGCCAATGTAGTTTATTCATTCAGTCATTTCATTGTTTATGGTTTCCCCTTCCCGCACAATCATTTAACCTCATAATCAACAAAACCACCACCATCACCACCCAAACAATTGTGGTAAATCTCTCTTTCCTTCCCACACACACCCATTACGGATATTCGCATTCACATTCAAAGGCACTCTCACAATTTTCACCCATCACTCCCACTCATTTATTATAGTTATCCTTCAGTTGTTGCTGCTGCTGCTTCTGGTGCTTTTGTACTGTTTGGTGGTTTCTTCATTCCTTCTATCAACTTTTACCCAGAGTTCAAGCATATACACAGATACACTCAAACATACATTCTACATACATACACATGGTGTTGCTTGCCTATTGGAGTGGGCAAGGGAGCCCCCACTCTCCCCCCAGAGAGGGTTAAAATGGGCCAGAATCCTTATTGCAATAGATTGTGGTTTGTCTGTTTGAGCTATTGTGTGGGTGGTAGGTAGAAAAAAAAA
>PGFW01042829.1:3168-13880 GCA_003123925.1 Haematobia irritans | reverse complement strand
CTGAAGCCAATGCTTCCAATGTTCATAGGTTCCAATGTATTCAACCTGCATAGCCTTCCGATGCTGCCTTAAGTAACAAGACTCAGATGACGATCAGTGAAATATCTCCATTTGTCAACAAAAATTTTTTTTTTTTTTATTAGAACAATTTAAGCTTTCCCCTGGATACGAAACATATAGCGCCAAAGGATACGAGGTTCAACCACATATGAATAGTATACTTGCCTTTATCACATAAACTCTCTCTGATTGTATTTTCTACGCCTTATAATTCTACCATCTTAGAACATCTAAATTAACTACTTACTCATTTTACAATGGAAATCAGCTGAGATCGGAGTTGATGTCTTAATTTTGCGTATCTTCTTTAGTTCACTCTCTCTAGACTTACAAATCCTGAAAGTTCTCGCTTGAATTTCACCTCCACTGAACATAACCGACTCTATGCCTCCCTGCAATCACTCTCAATATTTTAACAAAACACCAATAATACACGCATACAAACGCCATTCAGGAAGCTGAATAGGTCTATTAGTTCCAAAGAATAAAAACCCAAATACCGATTAATAACCATCAAAATCTTATTGGCCCCAATTATTTTCAATCAGCCAACTCAATATTCCGAACAAGAATCTGCATAAACACCCTTGTGGCTCTCATTAAATTGCTCTATGTTTAATACACTCAAACAGTTGGAAACGTACTGTCACAATTTTCGTGTCTTCAGCCTCATATACAATTTCGACCTAATACCTTTCCCTATTGACAAAAGACTGGCATAGCATTAGGTGAGCACTCATTGATTTCTGATCATGCGAAACACATGACGACTGGAACGAAGCTGAAATACGCCGAATCATCGGAATGATGCCATCCGCTTGGTACTATTGAATCCAGCCAAGGAAGATATTGAAATTCCATCTCACTGCACCGACCCAAAAAATCCGTCGCACTGGACTTAGGAAGCAAACTTCATTTTGATATTCATCTGATGTTCCATTCAGTTGAATCACATCCATGACCAAGGCAATGTGATACGGAAGCAGATTGAGAACGACAGTATCCTGCTCCACCCTCTCAACCTCCGACTTTCCTGTTGTATGCCATCTCAGACATTTTGCTGCAAATACAAAGAAAATGCGAATAGTAACTATGTATAAATTGATCGAGGTAATTTCTCAGAGTGCAGAAGTTATGCGACCATCAGAAAACACACTGACTCTTTTTACCACTCAATAACTTTTGCACCATAAAACCATAAACATTATGTAACTTTAGAAAAAGCATTAATATATTACACATCCCATCCAACCATTCATCATTTATGTGTCTCTCGTCCGTCCTTCTTTCTTTTTCGGATTTTTTGTTAAATTTTTTGGTAAAAGAAAAAAGTTCATTGATATTACTATGTGTCTTGCCCATCTTAGTCTAAAGTCTATTGTTAGATGGTTGCCAACAAAAAACAAAATCCAATTAATTCTGGTTTGCTGCCAACATTGACTACTACAATCATGGCTAAGAGGATTCATGTAGAACAAGTCTGTTCCAAATGACACATTCATCATTCAAATTTTTAGGCTAAGCCGGCGTTGGACTCTGCGTACATATTCAGTGGCTCTCAAACCCCACCATCTATCTCAACTAAATCTTAATTCCAAATGATTGAAGCCTTTGTTAATTGGGACAGCCTTAGATAAGCTTATGCTAATACAGAACCAAGTAATGTGAATAAAAAGTCATAATTGCAACGATTTTATCCATATCCAACCCTAAAGCATAACCTAATTGAGAGATCAAGTTTGACCTTCCCTCACTTTTCAAAAATGAGATGAATTCCTTTTATTCATTGGAATTGACAAAACAAACGACTTTCCCCATAAAAACAGTTGTTTTTAGCGTCACATTACCCATCCGTGTACCCTCAGTTGGAAGCAAACTATTGGCATTTGCTAGTCTGATTTCCTTTCTAACCTCATGCAGTACCACCAATTTTTCACTCAACTTATTTGATTTGCATTTTGTCGATTCCCGGGGATCGAAAAACCAGCCGTCTTTTGACCGTTGAGCTATTTACCCAAGTGCCCATATGAAAAACTGCGCATAAGGGCAAACCACAGACATAGCTCCACACTGTTCCTATAGATTTAGGCTAACTCAACAAAAGCTAAACTTCAATGACAAATCCATAGCTAACATCAGATCATGGTCTGAATTACCAAAAAGGACAGATTGTCAATATCATAAGGAGCCTGAGTGATGTTTTAAGATAAGAATACAATTGACTTTCATAGATTGCTTCTTGAACTCATCCAACATTGATTATTCCAAATTCACTAGGTGCAACCAAACTCCTATCTATAAAGGTGGAATAACCAGAAATAATTTCGACCGATTTTATAATACTGTTTGGGGAGTATCCTGCAGAACACTCCATATCCTCATTATGGACAAATCAAAGCGAGGGACTGAATCCAAAAAAATGTACACTGATAGAAGGAAACGATAGCTTAGCAGACGATATTCGGTGACGATGTGTGAACAAAAACATTGACCAACGAACGAAGTTCATAGGACCACCAATTAATGGTGCCCTGCAAATTGTTCTACAAGCGAGAGTACAGAAAATACCAAAAAAATATGAGGAACCCATATAGAGAATTTGTCAAGCGCAACGGCGTTCGTATGTGTGACATAGAGTCCATACTCGCAAAGGAGCTACGGGAATCACACTTTACAAGCTAGCTTTACAAAAAATACAACAATAAAATCAACCTATGATCAACTGGCGCAAAAGTGAGCGTCAACAGATGGCTGAACTGGCTCCGCATTTCTCATCTCATCCATACATCGGCCAGACCAGATCTATCCATTTCGAAGACATTAAAATCCACCATTTTACCCAAATAAGAAACGCGCTCAAAGCGAAAACAAAGCTTCTAAAGAAATATTTTTCTCTACCACGAATCATCCAAAATGACAGCGATATTCCTCGTAGCAAAACCTTATCCACAACCGAGAACAATATGATTAGGTTATGTGGAGCGATGTATCAGGCTCACTTAGACTAGTTCAGTTCATTCTGATACCACATTGGTGAACTTCTCATCTTATCATTCGAATGATGCCGATTCCATCGTTAAGCTCACATGACAAGGGACCTCCTGTTTATAGCCGAGTCCGAACCGCGGTTCCACATCTGCAGTAATACCACTTAGAGAGCTGAATTGCTCAGAAAATGTCACCCGCATTAATGTCAATGAAACACCGCTGGAAGAACAAGTTTTTTTTTTATGCTTCGGTCTAATCAGAAATTCGATCACCGATCCTTGTATATGCAATGCGCGCATGCCTTAACCATTGCACCACGGGCGCTCCCGAGTACAATGCTCGATGATATCGAAAATATATTAATAGAATTAATGGATACTAATTTCACAACACTATCTCTGAAGAGACGGCCACACTGGTTTATAAGGAAGAATCGAGAATGTACGAAGAGTATCACTACAGAAACTTACTTGGGGAAGAAATCTATGCAACAATTCAATTCCCCGGAAATCGATTGCGCATCTCCCAAGACGAGATGAGATGTCTTAGATTTTCCATGTAAAGCTTCAGATAAGCTAGAGTGATATTATATCTAAACCGTAGAGCAAATATGCACGATTCTAATGACTACAGCCCCATTTAGTCTAGCATGTCTCTAAAACATTCAAGTCGCCGGAACACATGGATCTCCCAACTAAGAATCTTAAATCATGTACCCCTAAAATCTGGACAGAAAGCTATTCGGTCCTCATACTAAAATCTGGTAGAGCCGATATCCCGCAATGCTGCCGCCCGATAAGTCTGACATTCTCTCCTACTAAACGTCCTGAATGCATGAGTTGATCACATTAAGAGGATTACGTTATTGTATCTGAACGCTTCCAATGTCGATAAAGGTACATCAAAGAACAGATGATAGCAAGCGGATCTGGAACGCACATGTCACAGTTTAATAAACACCCTATGCTTAAAGAGAATGTTATATGCTACGACTTCTGGAAATGGAATTTCCAACGATCCAATGCGCCTCCAAAAAAGCTTAACAGGATCGGAACTTTTTGGTGTCTATTGAGTGAATAAACGATAGAATCATCGTATTAAAATGCAGAACCGTAATATATTCAACCAACTGACGGAACAATCACCACGGAGGGAAATTCGAAGCTATAAATGAATGCAAATCGATTATTGACATTGAAAGCCTAATACCATCTTTAAACCGGACACTTTTTTCATCTTCTCTCTATCTCTCTGACCATGGAACGAGATAAAATTTCAGGATCTTAGCAGATTTACAGTTTTAAAGACCAGAGAAGGTACTGCTCCCACTACTCGACCCTTAGTACAGAGTCTTTATTGAAAGCGGGATCTGATAACGTCGTCCACAGCTTTAAGAATCACACTACTGTATAAGGAAGATTAGCTACGATCCAAATCTGAAACATCCAATGCGTCAAATAGCTAACACCTGATCGGCAATCTTCCACTCTCTCTTACTGAAAACCATAAGCTCATGGATAAATGCAGGAATAATTTACTACATAGCTTCAACCGACTGCGTCGGAGAAATACAGATACAGATTCTTAAGCACAGAATACAGCAATAATGAATATGAGTTTCTGGACTCTGCACCAGGAAACTCAACAATAATTGTATTGGTATGCAAAATTCAAGGTGGTGAAATGAGCACGGAAGGACGGAAAACGCTATTGGACGCCGAAAGAGGTCTACCGACCGAAAACATCAACAAAAAATCCACAAAATGATTGACATGACCGCAAAACGAAGTTGATCGAGATTAGCAAGCCTAAAGATCATCAGAGAACCGTGTTGTCATATTCATTCATCAATATTGATATTGCGGAAAGCTCTGTGCAAAATGGTACCCTGCGAGCTCACATCATTGACCAAAAACAACAACGTGTTGTATTCTGAAGGGTGTTTGCAGTAATTAACTGCGTAATAACCCGAGTTTCCGTCAGTATTACAATGATGACACATGGCTACCATCTACTACACTCCTGAGTCCAAATCGACAGTCGCGAGTGGACACGACATAGTCCGAGTAAATGGCCTCTGTTTTTTGCGGATGGCATGCGAATAATTTTATCGAATTATCTAAGAATGGGAAAAAAAACCACTCAACAGGACTTATTATATTGGCGTTATTTGGAGCATTTCTAAGTCGAATCGCCGTAAAAAACCTCCCCATATAAGAAGAAAAAAGTGTTGTTCCACCAGGAAAAACACAACCATACCTACAAGTCACTGAGAACGATGGGCAAAAAATTCAATAATTGGCTTCGAATTGCTTCCCCACCCACCGTATTCTCCAGATCTGGCTACCAGCGACTATTTTTTGTCTCTCAGACCTCAACAAGGATGCTCAGCAGGCCGGAAAAATTTGGCTTGCAATGAAGAGTGCATCGCGAAACGGAGGCCTATTGAGGCAAAAACGAACGGAGTACTACCAAAATTGCGTATCAAAAAATTGAAGCTCGTATTAATAATCGTTTGTTCGCCTCTTGAAGGCGAACTTTATGCTTGAATAATAAAAACGAATTTTGACAAAAAAATGTGTTTGTTTCTTTGTTAGCCGGGACTTATCAGCCAACCTTTGCACCCAACCTTAATACCAGCGAGTCCGTATAGCGACACTGTAAATGTAATTAATTCGGACACTTCACTCTCTCTCTTTGAGAGTCATGGACAATGATATAAATCAGGGATCTCCATACAGATACTACAGTTAAGCGCCACATCTATGTGAATGAGAATATTCCCCTCCGCTACTCACCCCAATACCATCATTATTGCGAAAGCGGATTTTTAACGCCATGACCAGTTTTAAGAAACACGCCTATGTTCGAAGAAATTCTGGTAGACTTTTATGATGTATTTCGAAATGTTCCAATGCCGCCAAAATACTCAAACAACCATATCGTTAATTTTCTATTCATTTCTACTGAAAACCGTATGATCATGACATAAATGTCACGGAAAAACTCTACTCTAGTTCAACGATGCCGGAAACAAATACGGTTCTGGAGCAGAATTCGAGCGAATATACTGAATGCGCTACAAGGTATGGTTTCAGCTACCGCTGATCACGAGACTGAAATATTTCATACTATAACACCAGAAGCACAGGTATGGCGACACTGAAATGGTAATAGGTATTTTTTATTTAGGAAACATTCTCTTCTTCTCTTCATCGGAGACACATAGGGCGATGATAGAAAATCAGGACCTCGAATAATTGACAGTATTAAAGCACCGCAAGTATTGAAGAGAATGGATCCTGCTCCGACTACCCGATCCTAATCACGCGTTTTTTAGGTAATTCTGACCTATTCCGTGCCGGTGATACCTTCTACGCTTGTGGAGGTGCCGTATTTCATCTGCTCACTTGTTTACGACCACTAAATCTAGTCTCTCCTACTGAAACTATGACATGATTTATAATAATCAGGATCCGAGCAAGATTCAACAGTTCTAAAGCCAAAATACGGATTATCTACTCCTTGGTTATTCCATATTTCACTTTCTAAATTAAAGTTGTTCACTTGGTTCAAACCATAAGAATTATTGTCGTACTGCAGAAGTATTCTTAACATTTTTAAATCATCTCTCAAGCGCTTATTGCTCTTCTCTACAAGATCTCTAAAACAGCATATGTCTGTAACGTAGTTCGCGAAGTCTCCGTAATACCTAGAAGCTTCCCGGAAAGAATCTGATAATCAATCGTTCTCAGGTGGACTATGCGCGAATGAAAATATTTCCATACTATTTAAAAATAAACCATGCCCATCTTTAGTTAAGTGAACACCCTATTGACATATAGCCGACTGTGATGTTATAACATAATTAGTTTACAACAACTTTCCTCTTGCAACATTTCCTAACGACAGAGTATTCTATGTACTACAGGAATCATAACCTCCTATACTCTTCATCAGAACTTCAACCAAGATTATCATGGTTGTTCTTATTTCTAATATTCCATTCACAACAATCCTGTTATCCTATCCCCCTATTCTGGGTTCCATACTCCACATCGCACTCTATCGGGAGTTCAAATCTCTTCATGGAAACAATCATAATGTCTATGCCCCTGTTGCGTATATACACACACTCACAAAAGAATACCGCAAATTTTATTACTGCAGACATGAGTAGGCTAATTCGGATTTTACTGCAGAAAAATAACAAAAAAAAACAGACCAGCCGCCAAAACATGGCCACTAATAACGAACAAGTCACCCATAAATAAAAAGCCCAATATTGCTAAAACCATAACAACCACAGTTAACAGCTAGTACCCAAAAATAAGGAAAGTCAGCCCTCCTATAGCTATAAGGAATAAACAATTTGAACGTAGATCCGAAATCTCTGCAATCAGAAAAAAAAGGAGAAAAGAATATCTATGTCGTTCCAATCAAATGCAAGAGCAAAGAATGATGGCCACCGGGGTATCCATTAACCAAAGAAGGAATAAAGCCCAAATGATTTGGAAAATATAAGCTGGAGCATATGTGAACGGGTTCGAAAAGTTCAATAGAGTAGCTACTTATATTATGGATCTTGGCGAAATCCCAAAACTCTAACAGTCACAAAAAAGGAGAAAAGATTATCTATCGTCACAAATCCAATAGAGAAGTGAAGGAAATAATGGCCACAGTACCCATTAGAACGAATATTACAAACTGTTTGTGCCAAATGAATATAAAATATATGTGAGGTTTTAAAAGATTACGAAGTTCTTAAACATAAGTTTGTAAAGATCTTTCATGATCGGCGCCAATTCCAAAGTCCATTATTCAAAATGCTTAAATTCTGTTTTAAAATCTATTTTTTTTTTTTTCATTCAAAGAACATTTATGAAAATTTTGCATTATAACCCTATTGCAGGATCCTTTTAAACTTTTCGACATTGAATCGCGTACTACTTATGAAATATAAAATAGCGAAGGTTATTGGCCTATCTGAATTAAAACTAAAATGGTAAATCATCTGCAGCATCATCCTGCTTAAATTTAGTTCACACTTTTCTAAAAGGCCTACATGCCACGGTTGACCACAGTTTACCAAAAATGGTAGACATTCTACAGTTTTGGTAGATTGGTAGAATTCTGTGATGTTTTGAACATTTTTGCAAAATATCTTCCTCTCCAACTTAGAGGTACTTTACACACTATTTTCCCTTAAAATAAAAATCTAGACTAAATTTTCGATAAATTAAAGTTTGACAAAATTTTTTTTATCTTTAGAAATTCAAAATTTTTGACAAAATTTTGTATAAAAAATAAAATTTACAAAATTTTTTATAGATAAACAAAATTTACAAAATTACTATAGAAATAAAATATTGACAAATTTTCCATAAAAAATAAATTTTGACAAAAATTCTAAGGAATAAATTTTACAAAATTTCTAGATAAATAAAAATTTTACAAAATTTTCTATAGAAATAAATTTTGACAAAATTTTCTATAAGAAATAAAATTGAATTTCTATAGAAATAAAAATTTTGAAAAATTCTATAGAAATAAAATTTGACAAAATTTCTATATAAATAAAAATTTATAAAATTTCTATGAAAGAAATTGACAAAATTTTCTATAAATTAATAAAATTTGAAAAAATTTATAATAAAATTGACAAAATATCTATGAAAAAATTTCTATAGAAATAAAAATTATCGAAAATTTCCAAGAAATAAAATTTTGAACAAAATTCTTTATATGAAAAGAAATTTGACAAAATTTTATAAAAATAAAATTCGAAAAAATTTTAAAAATAAATAAAATTTTGACAAAAGTTTCTAAAATTTTTGAAAAAATTTCTATAAAAATAAAAATTTGACACACATTTTATTAAGGAAATAAAAACTTTGACAAATTTTCCAACAAAATAATATTTTGACCAAAATTTTTCTTTAGAAATAAAATTTTGACAAAGTTTCTTATGGAAAGGAAATTTTGACAACATTTTTTTTAAAAACAAAATTTCGAAAAAAATTTATATAAATAAAATTTCGAAAAAATTTTATATAAATAAAATTTTGAAAACTGTTATAAAGAAATAAAATGTTGACAACATTTTATAAAGAAATAAAACTTTGCCAAATTTTTTTAAAAAATAATATTTTGACAAAATTTTCTAAAGAAATGTTATAATGTTTATTTCCTATAGAAAATATTGTCAAAATTTATTTCTATAGAAAATTTGTCAAAATTTTATTTCTATAAAGAAAAGTTTTGTCAAAATTTTATTTCTATAGAAAGTTTTGTCAAATTTTATTTCTATAGAATTTTTGTCAAATTTTTTTCTAATAGTTTTCAAAATTTTATGTTTAAAAATTTTGTCAAAATTTTATTTCTATTAGAAAAATTTTGTCAAAACTTTTATTATCTATAGAAATTTTGTCAAAATTTTAATTCTATAAATCATAAAATTTTTGAACAAAATTTTATTGCATAGTAGTAATTTTGTTTGTGCAAATTTATTTGGACAAAAGCCCTATGGACTGGCAAGATGGTTGGATGGACGCACGTTCGAATTACTTCATTCCTCGTCAGCATCCTCTTACTTGCAGCAAAACTAATCAAACCAATTAATTCAGAATAAAATTCAGGCCAGTTCATTAATCCAACAATGAACCAACTACTTGAACCTTCCCGAAAAAAGGTTTTGCATGATAGCCGGCTATGCAGAAATATAATTCGAAAGCAACATAGGCATAGGAAAAAGAATTATGTTTGTTTCGAAATTATTTCGGCATATGAGCCGGCTATCATGCAAAACTTTTTTTCGGAGGTTCAAGTGTGGATTCATTGGTTGGTTGATAGTTTTGCTGGCAAGTAGAGATGCTGATGAAGGAATGTGGTAATTCCGAAAACGTCGTCCCATCCACATGCTTGCAGTCTATAGGGCTTTGCCCAAACATAAATTTGACAAACATTTCTATCCTCATGTGCTTAAAAGCTGCACTGTAGTTTAGTCAAATGCAAATGTTTTAAAACTGAAATAAAAAAATATTCAAAATTTATTTCTATTAAGAAAATTTTGTCAAAATTTTATTTCTATAGGAAAATTTTGTCAAAATTTATTCTATAGAAACAATTTGTCAAAATTTTATTTCTATAAGAAATTTTGTCAAATTTTATTTCTATAGAAAATTTTGTCAAATTATTATTTCTAGAAAATTTGTAAAATTTATTTCTATAGAAAATTATTGTAAAATTTTATTCTTATAGAAAATTTTGTCAAAATTTTATTTCTATAGAAAATTTTGCCAAATTTTATTTCTTTAGAAAATTTAATTTCTAAAATTTTAAATTTTATTCAGAATAATTTGTCAAAATTTTATTTCTATAGAAAATTTTTTTTTTTTTTTTTTTTTTGTCAAAATTTATTTCTATAGAAAATTTTGTCAAATTTTATTTCTATAGAAAATTTTGTTCAAAATTTATTTCTATAGAAAATTTGTCAAAATTTTATTTCTATAGAAAATTTTGTCAAATTTTATTTCTATAGAAAATTTGGTCAAAATTTTATTTCTATAGAAAATTTATGTAAAATTTTTAATTTTTCAATAGAAAATTTGTCAACATTTTTGTCATCTTATATAGCATAATTTTGTTTAGTGACCTCTAAACCA
>PGFW01042823.1:549-15716 GCA_003123925.1 Haematobia irritans | reverse complement strand
TAAAATTTTTTCAAAATTTTATTTCTATTGAAAATGTTGTCAAAATATTATTTCTATAGAACGTTTTGTCAAATTTTATTTCTTTAGTACATTTGTCAAAATTTATTTATATAGAAAATTGTTAAAATTTAATTTCTATGAAAATTTGTCAAAATTTATTTCCTATAGAAATTTTTGTTACACATTTTATTTCCATAGAAAATGGGTATCAAATTTATTTCTAAGAAAATTTTTGTATAACATTTTATTTTCCATAGAAAATTATATCAACATTTTTATTTCTATAGAATATTCTTGTTGTCAAAAATTTTATTTCTATAGACAATTTTTAGTCTTACTTTAGTTGTTGTTATTATTTGTCAAATTGTATTTTTTATAGAAAATTTTGTCAAAATTTTATTTCTAAAGAAAATTTTGCTCAATGTTTTATTTATATTGAAAGCTTTTGTCAAAATTTATTTCTATAAAATATTTTTGTCAAAATTTTATTTCTATAGAAAATTTGTCAACATTTTATTCCATAGAAATTTTATCAAAATTTTTTTTTGTCAACATTTATTTCCATTAGAAAATTTTGTCAAAATTTTATTTCTATAAGAAGATTTTTGTCAAAGTCTTTATTTTATATTGAAAATTTGTCAAATTTTTTTTATAGAAAAATTTTGTCAAAATTTTATTTCTATAGAAAATTTTGTCAAAATTTTATTTTCTATAAATTTGAAATTTATTCTATAGAAAATTTTGTCAAAATTTTATTTCTATAGAAAATTTATAAATCGTGCCAAAAAATCTACCAAAATTTTAGGAAAATCTTACCACAAATCTACCAAACAACTATTTTTGTCAAAATTTTAATTCTATAGAAAATTCTTTCAAAATTTTGTTTCTATATAAAATTTTTTCAAAATTTTGTTAAAATTTTATTTCTTTAAAAATTATGTGAAAATGTTATTTCTATACAAAATTTTATCAAAATTTTATTATTATAGAAAATTTTGCCAAAATTTTGAAAAAAAAACTTATTTCTATAGAAAAATTTATTTTTTTCTATAGAGAATTTTATTTTATAGAAAATTTATCAAAATTTTATTTGTATAGAAAAACTTTGTCAAAATTTTATTTCTATAGAAATTTTTGTAAAAATTTTATTTCTATGGAAATTTTGTCACATTTTATTTCAATAAAAATTTGTCAAAATTTTTATTTCTGTTAGAAAATTTCAAAATTTTATTCTATAGAAAATTTTGTCAAATTTATTTGCTATGGAATTTTGTCAAAATTTTATTTCTATAGAAAAATTTTTAAATTTTTTGTATATATACAATTTTTCCAAAATTTTTGAATTTCTTCAAAACTTTCATACTTTTGTTAAATAAAGTTTCTTTACATCGGCTCGTGGGCGCAAAAAAAACTATGCCTTAGAAATATAACTACTTGAATGTATGGGTTGCTTGTGCGTTGATGGCTATATCTATATTAGTTCGAGAAGGGGATTCCCCATGGCCCAGGTTAGGTTAGGTGAGGTGTATCAGACTCACTTAGACTATTCAGTCCATTGTGATACCACATTGGTGAACTTCTCTCTTATCACTGAGTGCTGCCCGATTCCATGTTAAGCTCAATGACAAGGGACCTCCGAACGGCGTTCCGCATTACAGTGAAACCACTTAGAGAAGCTTTGAAACCCTTAGAAATATCCACAGCATTACTGAGGTGGGATAATCCACCGCTAAAAAACTTTTTGGTGTTCGGTCGAAGCAGTAATCGAACCCACAACCTTGTGTATGCAAGGCGGGCATGCTAACCATTGTACCACGGTGGCTCCTAAACTATTGGAAAAATAGTTTGTGTGGGTTACGGGAAATCTGAAAGAAACGTATCCACCTACGGTCGTGAGACTAAAACTGGATAACTTACTTTGTTATATTTGAATGGGGGATAAGGCCTCCCTTTTGCCTGAATTTTGCTAAGTATACTTGTGAACTTTTTTACGAAAAATGACACAACTTTTAGCGCGAAGATTTCCGGTTGTGTGGAACCCGGTTGCGGGTGACATTTCTGAAAATTGCAAAACTTCTCTGTGAGTGAGTATAACTTACACATACATAGAAAAACAAAAATGTTTGTCTTCAATCACGAAAATTAATTGATCCAATATTTTTTTACTGAATTTTTTTTTAACTTTAACTATATAAATGATAGTATCACTCACCGAGGCCAATAAAAAAATTAATTGTTCCAATTAAAACAAAAAAAAAATAATTGATACAATTATTTTTTGGATGTATGTTTTCATTAAACAATTTTTTATTTGAAAAATTTGTAAAATGTAATTAAAATTGTAATTGGAAAAATATTGCTATCTGTTTTTTTTTCTGTGTAGTCTGGTACGCCGATTTCTATATAAAAAGGTCCTTTATCATTAAGCTTAACATAGAATCAGGCAGCACAAATTGATAAGAGAGAAATTTGCCAATTATAATGGATTGTATATTTAAATGAGCCTGCACTGAAAAAAATATTGACCTAATATGGGAGATTATGCAACTTAAATTTTTTGGACTCGAAATTTACGCAATGGTAAGGACAAAATTCTTTACGTGAATACATGACATGTTTATTACAGAAAGTTTATAATCCTGCTAAACAAAATATTTTTCAATTCAAATTTAGACGGGGACAAAATCTTGAAATTTTACGTTCGCCCGCCTGAGTTGAAGTTGGTCAGACTTTTGGAGGTTAGCAAATAGTGTGCCTGTAAATAAAGAAAGAAAACTATGGGTTTAATTTAAAAGTGTCTTTTAACTCAATGAGACTATTGATTTTTAAATTTAAAAATAACAACGCGCTTCAAGGATTATGGCTAAGACTTATTTTAAGGATTTGCATCTTGAGATTTAACAGTTTTGTTTAGCATTAAGAGAAGCAGATTATTTACATGGAAGTACTTGGGCATAATTTGGGATGTTGAAACTGGAATTTGTTTGGACACGAATACCTCTTATTAATATAGCGCAAGAGAGACATAAAAATATTGATTGATGAGATTTGTATCCAAATTTTAAGATTTTAATCGATCCTAGATATTAATGCCAGGAGAGGTCCGTAAAAAACTGTCTTTATTTTAAGAAGCGCATCTCTTTGGACTTGGATCAAATACCAAACATCCTATAAAGAGCGTTCGAAATCTTTGGATCCAGAAACTTTTTTTTGAGTGTGGAGCTATCTAACCTATATGTCGAAATCTCTTCCGAGTTTTCTTTTCGAAATGGACTATGCTACACAAAAATGTAGTTACATCAACTTTCGTTAAGAAGCACGCAGATGGACTGCCCCTCCGTCAGAACTAATAACCTAATAACTCGATGCCGTAGATTTTCGGGTTTTTTATATTCCCATTTTCATTAATCGAAAAAGTTATGGGCTATGATGTGATACTAAATCTCTTAATCTTGATAATCACTTCCGATTTATGTGTCTTCTTTTTGTATCTAATTGTGGTTTCTCTAAACTAAGGTAATCCCTTTATCATGGTCATTAGCTTATCTAGAATATAATTGGCCTCAATTATTGATAAACTGTAGTTCGTTAGCTAAAGTAGGAAAAACAGAATGATTTTAATTGCTAGATGGGAAAAACTATTTTGACATCTTAAGCCATTGGTTATCGAGAGGCTTAAGATCTTATTAACGAGCCTAATACTAGAGCCAATAATTTTTTAAATGATTAAAAAATTTAAATCGAGGTTTCTTATCTAAGAAATTCTCAAAATGGGGGAAAATAAAAAGGGATTTGTTTTTCAAATAAATTGGAAATCTTGTTAAGCTTTTAATCTTATACTAACAAAACAAGCAAAGAAATATTGATTATCGATAACATTTGGAGGGTTTGTTATCATATCATTAAAATTTTCAGTAAAATATATTAGCACACTTTCGTCCAAGATTGAAGAAAATGTTATTTTCTATTTCTTAGGAACTCTCCAGCATCATTACAAGATGCTGCGCCTTTGTTTGATTTCCATGCTTATCTAAATGGGCCCGGAACTTTTTTGTTTGTATGCCCATTGTGTTGGAGTTTCAGCTTCAGTTAAATATTTCAGGGCAATCCAACACGCATCGTTGAAAACTTTGTAATCCCCAGCCAATTACAAGTTCCACCACATACAACCTCCTGGAAACAGAGTGATCTTTTGTGAAACATCAGGGTTTCAGTGGTCAGTGGCATTGCGCAGCCGCCTATAGTTGTTTCGAATTCCAACATTGCATCATTTGCCGCATGTCGTGAGTGGAGATTGGGGCTGTTAATTTTCTTGTTTTCATGTTCGAACTTAAATGACAGAATGCCAAGAACAATAAAACTCTGCAAAGGAACAACACAATTCCTAAAGTTCTTTTATGGTTATTTGTAGTGTTTATTTCGCTCGCTTTTGTTTTGGTTTGTTTGAAAAGAAATTAAAGAATTTTTGTTTTAAATTTATTTTCTTCTTTAAGGTGGAATGATAATTCTTGGAGATCTTTGCAGTTAGGAAACTTTTATTTTCTCTTCTTTGTTGTTGCATCTTGGCATTTCAATTTCATTATGAATTACAAAGAGAACAGGATTTTATTTTTTTTTTTTGAAATTTGATATCCACCATTGTCATGGAAATGCTGGAAGTTTGTTGGTTCACATTTTGCAAGGGAATTTCGATTGGTGTTCCCATAATGCAAATAAGATTTTTTTTGTATGGTTTCCAAGATAATGCAAAGTTTAAAATGAAATTGCAGTAGACACATTTCGAAATACTTTTGTGACTATTCACCTTTGATGATTTAAAATAATGGTTTACAGAGATCATAATTAATTGAAATTAAATAATTTTATTTTAATTTAATTTATATTTTGTTCATTTTAACTTATATAAATCTAAATATTTATCCTTTGTATTAAAATTTATGAAATTCGATTTCCTCATCATTGAACTGGCAATTTGATAACACATAGAACTCAAGCCATAATTTTTGTTGACCCATTTTTATATGAAACACTTGATTGTATTAAAATGATAAATGCATAAAACGAGCCTTCTTTTCTTATCAATTTTATAATGAGAAAATATAAAACGTCATTCGAAAGTATCTAGACGATACTTATGTATAGTTCAGAGCAATGATTAAAAAATAATAAAATAGGAATATGAATTTCCCTAACAGAGAAGAAGGCTAAATGAGAGCGATATATTAACCACGGTTGGCAAATTGCGTGCGAGAAATTAATCTACCAAAACTATGAAGAAAATTTTACCCAAAAATCCACCCAATAAAAAATATCTTATTTTTGATCAAATCTGTGCTAAGTTAGTCAAAACCAACAAAGTAGATATTGAAGTTGACAGAGAGCGAGTGAGTAATCACAGGTTTATGTCAATTTTCCGTGGTGGTGTAAACACATGCGAATACCTACGAGTCCACGAACTTATTATTTTAAAAGTATTATTAGTTTAATTCTTCGATATCCACAGACCATTTGATTTGCGATTGAAAATATCATAACATTGACACTGATACTCAGACGATAGAGAGACTGGTTCTCGAAATTTCTTGAGTCAGCCAGTATTCTGCTCACACTGCACACGTACTCCTGGTCATGTTGATGAGAGTTTTGTAGGATCACACGCTCTTCCACAAGTGCTTCATAAAGTGAGAGCGCAATTGTGCTGAAATCTTCATTGAACAAACCCTCAAAAGTCTTTTGTCTGCAGGCAGGTCAAGTTCGAAGAATGGTTACTACCGGTCCCCAGGTTTTGGATATATTATGTCCCGCTCATATTAAAGCCGACCTCACCGATTTGGGGTCTTGGGCTTATAGAATAATCTGAGTATTTTTTTATCCTTAATTTGCTGAAATTAAATCTGGCTTATATTTTAAATTATGAACGGAACGTATTAAAGTAGGTTGACCCATAATTTAATTGGTAGAGCCTATAAATCTTGGTTCCATTCTATTTGGTTTTATATGCCCCCATATAGACCGATCTCTTAAACCAGAGTTGTTACTTCTTCGATTTTGCTTATACAATGAAAAACGCGCAAGTTTTTAAATTCGAATTTACCAGCTGCAATATCTGAAATCTAGAGGTTATGTAGGACCAACAAATACGTGCTTGCTCACACAAAATTGGTAAGTATCGGTCCCATATTTTGGTATACCGCAAGCCATAATAGACGCGAGTACCGTCGATTTTTATTTGCTTGAGGCTTTTTAATTTTAGAAACCACAAGCAGTTTTATCAATTTAACCTGAAATTGGAAATCTATGAGGTATTGTAGAGCACACGCCACAGAAAAGGTAAAAATTTCGACCTCACGGCACAGATTTTGGCGGTTCTCTTGGCAAGAACCTTACACTCAGGAGAATTAGCCGAGATATATTTCTTTATACATCCAAGGTGTTTTCTTGTAAAATTGGAGTAGGAAACTTTACTATTATAAGGGTATTTTATCGAAGCTCATTGAGACATGTAGGATGCTTAGAAAAATGGAATTTAATCGTCCATATTTTCTCGGCTCTATATGCATGTTTATTGTGATTACCACGCGCCCCCCATATAGACGCGATTTCCGGATCTTCGAATACTTTTTTACTTCTTTGGGCTTGAACCTATTTGACAACGTCACCGACAAGTTATTTTATGTCTCAACCACATAATTGCACGAAGTTAATCATTTACTTCTAGAGAGGAAGTCTAGCGACTTTCCGAGTATCATATTCAGCGTCAGTGATTAAGAGGTGTGGCCGCAAAAGCGGTGAGTATTGCGTTGTCCATGTTTTAGTTTAATTGGAGCCCAATGAAGAACGATCTCTCGATCCGATTTATAGCTGCCTATGGGTTTCTAAGATAAACCGTAATATTTATCTGAAGTTTTTGCCTGGAATATTGTAATATGATCTGGTACTAGATATCATCTTAGAAAGCTTCTTTGGTTTCTCATTGCTCATGGTAATTTTAGGAGCTCCCCATATAATTTGACCGAATTACTCTTAACATCATTGAATTTGCTTGAAACATTCAATGTATTTTACAAAATATTTTTCCACGAAGGTTTTACTCGTATCTACATTTAATGGAATATATTCCTCATAGGTGATCATCTTAATAAAGTTGTATTCGCTCGAGAAGTGTCCTCAAGTCGCCTCACAGCCCCGCTACTACAAAATTCTCGAAAGAGCCAGTCCTAGTTATTATTGGTCGATCGGTTAGAGATTAGGGTATTTAATATGAGTTCGTGGACCGACGTGACCAAATTTTCCGCACGTGTTTGCTAAACATTAGACATAAAGTTACTGACAATATACTACCATTTTATGTTATCTTCGCTAAACATAAATTTGCGTAAGTAACACCGTTATCAGTAGAATGATTAGTTTGAACTCTCTCTTTACATAAGTGAGATTTACTTACAAATTGCTCTCCAACGACCATATATATATACATTCATGAAAGTATAAAGAGAGATCTTTTATGACCTCTTAATAATTTAAAGAAAAAATAATTCCTTGATCAAAGTTAGATATTAAATACACATTGTGCTTCTAAAATATTTCCTGTTTCCACCGTTTATGTTCGCCATCACTTTCTGCACTTAAAACGAACCAAAACAAATCGTGCCTTTATAAAAATATTAGACTTATGTTTAACGACACTATATTTTATAGGAGACGCCTGCGAGTACGATTCAAAACAACACACACACAATCTCAATCGACTCAGATCACCACGACCCAGAATATTATTTATTACTTCTTTTTAACTTGTGTCACATTTCATCTAAGCAATATAATTTCATAGATCTGTGAGGCAAACGGAGTCGAGTCTGTGAATTTAGGAAAAAAATTAAAAATATCAAGTTTTATACTCGTTTTTATAACGCGAATTATTAAATAACACGAAAAAATTGATCAGTAAAAATTTATCTATTAAAAAATAATGAAAAATATTATTTATATCCAAAAATATTGACTTCTTCTGATTGTTAATTCTTATGCTATGATAACACATTTATTATGTGCACAGTACAAAATTTGGTTTAAAATTCTCTGAGAAAAAGAATCATTATCTAATTATCATATATAAATTATATTTATCACACCGTACGCCAATTGTTTTAAAAATCTATATCCCTATAACCACATAGAGTTGGATCTATTAGGGTCTTCAAAGTAACTATTATGTTTGTTAGTCCATTGTCCAAAAAAGTTGTGTCTATTAATTGTCCTTAGAAATATAGATTTATTATAGACTTAATTCCGTAAAAAAATATTTAATATATAAAAAATACATTTATTTTGATCTTCGAATTAGGACATACACAGAATTTCACCTTCTCCTGAGATACGATATCTCTATTTTTCTTATTAGCGCTTGGCGTCCGTCGAAAAGTGTTTCCATTTGTCCGCACGAAACCGTTTTCGCTCATGTATTCTTATGGTATGAGATTAGTTACAGTGATTTCGGGTCGCAAAAATTTATTTAATTTACTCTGATTCTTATAGATGGATAAGAACATGGTTATCTGTTGTGGCGAAATTATATTTTTATTTGTGGCTTCGCAAGCACAAAATTGGACGTCAACGTTCTATTAATTTTTATTCCTTATAGAAGAATTTTGTTCCAAAATTTGTATTTCTATATGAATAATATTACTTGATAGGTTCGCGAAAAATTTAAGTAGTTCGTGATCACTATATATTTATAAAGAATTTATATGTTCCAAATATTTCTCTATATATCATACTATTTGTTGATATTGAAGGTGTTCCTCCCAAATATTTCGTTTACATAATTTTTCGTAGTAAAACGGGATAAGATTCTAGTTTGTCAACAATTTTTTATTTACCTAATTTACAAGAAATTTTGTTCATATCGTCACAGTCAAATTTTTTTATTTCATATAGAGCAACAAAAATTTATTATCTCTACAAATGTAATTTTACATTCCCTATTACTATAAATAGGTTCTGGAAAATTTCACAATAGAAATGCTTTGTTACTTATGTATTTTTCTATGATTTAATAGGGAGTACCCAATAATAAATTTATGTCCCATTTTCTAATAACATTTAGGTTCATAAACTCTCTCTTATATATCGGACCAGAAATCTTACTTGTCAAAATTTTTTATTTTTTTTTCTATACAAAAGGATAATGCGAAAAATTGGTCAAAATCTTTATCTATTATTGACTACTGAAAAATATTGTTGCAAAAAAATCATTATGAAATATCGAGATCATGTATATTTAGATATTTTCATATGCACTCCATATGATAAGTGTACGCTCAAAAATTTTATTTTCTGATCGCGAGGTTATATATCTAAAACTAAACTCTAAAACTACCATCTGGATCAGATAATTGTCAATTAGTTTGTTTACACTCATAAAAATTTATTTTTATCTTTTCTTGAGATAAGAGGAAGCACAGAGCTCTGGAGCCGTTGGAGCGGGAGCGGAGCTGAATATTATATTTTTTTCTTTCACTTTTCATAGGAAAAGTATTGTCGGGAGGCGAGAAGGAGAGTCTGAGGAATGCTGTTCTGGTCTTATTTAATTTATATATCAATTCTGTTTGTCGCGAGACGGGAGAGACAGTGAGCGGAAGATTCGTAAACAAAATTGGATCGCGGTGCTAAAACCGAGAGGATTCCCCTATTAGATTTCTTGTAGTCAGAAAATTTTCCATGTGGTTTTCACAGATAAATTAGTATTTAGATAAATTATTGGTAGCTAAGTGAGTAACAAATATTCAAATTTTCTCACAAAAATTTTCAATTAATTTTATTTTAAATTTATTTAATATAAAATATTAACAAATTTATGAATTATAAATTGTATTCTTTTAGAACATTGTTTAATTTTTATATATCCTATTAAAAATTTGTTTTTCGAAATTTTTGATTTTAATGGCTAATAGAAACTTTTATTGTTTCATAAAGGTTTTTTATTATTCTATAGACAAAATTATATCGAAAATATTAAATTATTCTAATAAAAATTTTATGTTCACAAATTTTACCCTATCCTAATAGAAAATTTTGTAAAATTTAGTTTCTATATAAATTTTTCAAATTTTTATTCTATTGAAAATTTTGTCAAAATTTATTTCTTATGAACATTTTCAAATTATTTCATAGAAATTTTAAAATTTTATTCTGAGAAATAAGGATTGGTGCGAAGGATTTGTTATTTCTATATGGATATAGATAGATTTGTTCAGACTTATTAAGTAATTGTCCTTAGAATTTTCTATTTTATATAAGGGTTTGTAAATAGGTATCTAAAATAATTATTTGTTGTTATTCTATCAAAATGGTTAATTTTCTTCTGGAGAAGGTGGTTGTGAAGTCTTCTAATAAGATTTATTTTTTTTCAAAATTGTATTTTGTCTATATTTTCTCAAATTGTATTATATTTCTTGTCAAAGAGCAAATTCTACACATTTTCGAGAGTTTCACGAGTAAAATTTTCCTCGGAGGACTATACTTTTTATTTTTTAATAGAAATTCTCAGGAATTATGATAGATAAGTCTATAAAACTTTTCTGTATCAAACAATTCTTCGATTCTTATCTACACTGGAACAAAAATTATTTGTATACGGTGGATATTTTAATGATAATCAACCTTAAAAATGTTTTTCTTGGATGGCAGATTTACGAAAACATTATTAAAAGAGACCAAAATAGTCCTCTTAGAAATAGAAATTTTAATGTTAACAATCATAAGGATCTTATATAGACATTTTTCTTCATATAATGGTTTGTATATCATCAAATTTGATGATGTCTGTTACATAACAAAAATAATAATAAGGGACACAAATACTGAAGCCGGGTTATGGTCTATTAGATCAGACCACAACAAAAATTTTCGCATCTTGGGACTATCAGGAATCATCTGATAACCAGAGATTCAAAAGTCACTTAAGAAGCACACAAAATCTTTATCCTATAGTAAACTTTTTTTTTTACTTATATGGAAAGATTGGTCCAGAAACTTTAAGGGAATTTTTATGATGATAAATTTATTAGTAACGAAAACTAATAGATCAATTTCTATAAAAAATTTCATACAATCTAGGTATTTTATATACGGAAAAAATTGTTTTGGGGTTCCAAACTTATTTATGGTTTTTTTTTATTTTCTCTAATCTATTACAGATATTTAGAATTAAATTTATTTATTTTGTTCTATGTATAAACTAACACTTTGTAATAAAAGTTGGTTAGTATTTTCGTATTTTTTTTTCATCGAAAGAAATTATTTTCAAATAAATGGTTAATTTTTATTTTAATCAACTCTAATTTAAACACTTCGTCACAATTTTTTTTCCATATGGGAAAAAAGATATATGGTTCAATAAAAAATTATTTATGCTTTCAAATAATTCAAAATTTTTCATAATTTTATATATCTATAAAGAAGATTTGAGTTCGAAATATTTGTTCATTATATAGAAAATTGAATTTTTTGGTCAATAATATATATTTTAGTTCTTTTAACTTATATGAAAATCTTTCGGTCACCATTTTATTTTTTACAAAGAAAATATATGTCAAAAGATTATG
This sequence comes from Haematobia irritans, assembly GCA_003123925.1. NCBI lineage: Eukaryota > Metazoa > Arthropoda > Insecta > Diptera > Muscidae > Haematobia > Haematobia irritans. The sequence continues at coordinate 4,110 of PGFW01042823.1, read as the reverse complement.
GGATAATATCTATTAAAACTTATGGTAATTGTTAATATTTTTTATTCTATAAGAAAATGTTTAGACTCATATTTTGGTGGGTATTTGCTGATAGGCGGAAAAATATGTATCAAATTTCTTTATTCTATAAGGAAACATATTTTCTAAAAAAGTTTTTATTTTTTATAGGTATAATATTTTTCTCATTTTTTTATTGGTTCTAATAAATTTCTGATATCTAAGTATAAGAAAAGTTTTCTATGATCTCTAAATAATTAAGACGTTATGTTAATAAAATATAATAAAGTATATTTGTTATGATACAAATGTTGTAAATGAATTTGTATCTTTCTTAATTATGAAACAATTCTTCCTTAAGTTTTCATTTTTATAGATTTGCTTTCGAAACTAAAAAAAAATTCTATTTCTATATTAAATTTTATAAAAAAAAATTGGTTTATAAATTTTCTGAAAATTCGTGTATTTGCTACGGAACACAGAAAATTTTGTACGGTACGAAAATTGGTATTTCTAATGACCGAGAGAATATATTCTCACTAATCTTTTGTTCTATAAAATTCTCGTCAAGAAGCATGTTTATTCTATAGAAGTAAAGTTTCCAGTCTTTTTCTGAAAAATCTATTTTCCTTGTATGGGAAAATGTATTGGTAGCAAAAAATTTATTTGCTAAACTGAGAAATAAATTTGGGTCAACATTTCCTTATTTTATAAAAATGTGTCTAATTGTTTTAGTGGTTCTATTACAATTTTATTTTCAAACACTTTCTTATTCCTATTATATTCTATTATACTAATATTTTTATATCTATTATATACTTTAGATAAAAAAGCAATAATCTATTTCTATCAGCAATACTTTTCTAAAACTTACTGGTTTATAGACAATTTCCGGTGTAAGTCATTTCTTATACGAAATTTTCTGTGTTCAAAAATTGTTAGTGATTCTATACTTAAATTTATAAAAAGTAATTTTCAAATTTGTGGTCACAAAGCTTTTTTATATTACTATTAGGAGAAACAAAATTTATTCACATTTTACTTTTTGGCCAAATAGGAAAAATTTTGTCAACATTTAGTGAAATTGGAGAGAGAGGAGCCATTCTCTGTCTTGTGGGTTCTGTATGCATGAAAAGATTTTTATTTTTCTTTTAATCGAAAACCAGTTTATGGTTTTCATGGAGGTTTGTGTTGTTATTATTGTTTTTTAGGTTCTGTGCTTTAAACATATGTTAGGTGATCGTTATTATTTCACTTAAAAACCATACATTGACTAAACTACAAGAGGTACCTAAACAACAGGATGGAAAAGAAGTGTGGTTCGTCAAACTTAATTGCAAAGCCTTTTAGACTGCATAAGATACTTGATGACGGCACGGTTCCAATTACACACATTACCTCATCACATCCTCCACTTCAGCAAAACTAATCAACCAATTTATCAAAATAGAATCAGGTCTATTTTATTAAACCCAACAAAAACCACACATTGAAACCCTCCCAAAAAGTTATTACGATGATACCCTTAATCCGGAAATGAGAAGTACCCGCTATCGAGAACAAGGAAACAAGAATAAATCGGTAATACGGTTCTATCTCCTATCACTCACTAAGGCAAGAATCAATTCGAATTTTCACGGAAATATGGATCACCATTCCTATGTTTTATTTGTAGCGTGCCTCCTCTTTCTTTATCCGATGTGTGACATTTGGGTTTTTGGTTTTTTATTTTGCGATTCTTTATAATTTCTTTTCAAGACCATATCTGTTGTATTTTGTGTAACTTTAAATACAATAGTTTTTTATTTTATTCATAAGAAAACTCAACAAGCCAATGCTTAAAGAACAAAAACCAACAATAAAAAAACAAAACAAATGGAAAAAGGGAAGCTGAGGACGCACACTCAAAATAAACCCAGCCATGGTCATCAATCGAATGGATTTGGAACAGTGCATAGGAAATAGAGATATGTTTGTTTCGGGGAAATTTATTCGGCAGTAGAGCCGCTAATCAATGTAAAACCTTTTTTCGGTAGGGTCAAGTGTGGTTTTTGTTGGGTTTAATAAACTGCCTGAAATATTATCTGAGGATACATTGTAGATGAACTGCATACAGTTTTGTGTGCAAGTAGATGATCTGATGAGAATGTGGTAATTCCGAAACGTGCGTCCGATACCAACCATCTCTGCAGTCTAATAGGGCTTTTGCCCAAACTATAATGTTGACAAACATTCTTTTCCTCTTTTGGTAAAGCTACTCTTGTAGCTTTAGTCAAAATGTATGGTTTTAAGCTGAAGATAAAAAAACAAACAAATGCTTAAAATTTTTTCTTCAGAAATTTTTTCTCAAAATGTATTCTCCTGTAATAAAACATTTTTATCAAAATTTTTAATTTCCAATCACTTTATTGATGTAAGAAAAATTAAGTACCTTATTTAGTGTGAAAAAAAAAAGAAAAAAATCCGAGTGTTTTGCAAAAATCTACCAAACATCAGCGAAGCAGTAAAAATCTAAAATTTTTGGTAGAATTCTACCAACTGTGTTAACGATTTATATAACTGGGCAAGACCCAGGGGCCTGAATGTTGACCCGTATAGTCCAGAATTATGTCTATTCAATAAAAGGACTAAAATTTGTCAATATAACGATCTGGGTTTTTGGGGTAAGACTGTACCATTGCGTGATAAAATAAAAGAGTAACGATCGGCAGGAAACTGAATTGGAAGATTCCCATCAAAGAGAGGACTGAGAAAACCTATAGATGTTGGGCACTTTACAAAAGATCGGTGTAAGAGACAGGATTTAAATGGAACCTGGATACAAAGGTGACGCTCTGGACATATTAGAGCTTTTTAAGGCCAATTCTAACATACACTTCGATAGTATGGTGGTCATAAATGGGGAGGAAATGCATCATAGAAGTTTTGCAATGAGTCCAACGGTCCTATTGTCTTGGCATAACTTCGACAATGAAGACAATGTTAACCAGTGCCTTGGAGACGACAATGGACTTGAACCCTATAGAGGTTAAGATCAAAAACGCAGCTTTCATGGCTGCGATGAGATGAAGATGTTGGCAGAATTGATGGAAACACGAAATATTACGAATCAAAAGATAATAGGGGATACGGTGGGTAAAATAGCGGATGGCGCAACAATCCATAATAGTGGCCATTGCTACGGAGTATGCCAGTAAGATGTTCCTGGGAGAATGAGGACTCCAAAACAGATACAAGAAGGAAATATCTGCTACGCCGATGAAGATGTGTAAGAGGACGGGACTGGGCGTATATGACAGATATGTTAAATGGCTCAGGAACAACATGAGGCCATAAAACGTGAACATTTTTAAAGGTTGCCAGAGGGCAATGAAGGCAATAGTACAAATTACGGTTTGATGTCGAACCGTATTAGAATGCATAAGAATGATCAACGAAGACTGGGAATACACTATGATCTATTGTAAAATTTGCGAGACAGGATGAAAGATGGTGATCATGGGACAAACTCCGCTTTTGATATTTGGAATGCTCTCCTTTTTGCTGGAAACTTGGTGGTCAGGC
>PGFW01042820.1:3201-19688 GCA_003123925.1 Haematobia irritans | reverse complement strand
AAAGTGGACATACATCTACAGTAAAATGTTTCAAATTTAGACACCTGGAAAAGTGCTCACAAAAGTGAACAATTTTCGAGAGACTTTAATTTATTATAATGTTTGAGATATATGATAACATAAAAGTTATACTAGTACAAGTGAGATATTCCGGTATATGAACAAACTTTAGACGACCGTGTTTGTCAACTTCTACTTGGTTTCACTGTAGCAAATAATAACGCGCTTTACATATAAAAGTGATAATTAGAGAAATCCACAGTGAGGTTATAATGAAGTTGGCTCATATTCACGCTTGATGTGTTTACTTGTTTGACTTTGCGTTGTTATTAAAATCCATAGGCACGTCTCATTTTATTTGTTTGTAATAATGTCAAACTGACTGTTTTGTCCGAAATAATTTGCAATATCTAAAATAGAAAACATATGTCAAAAGTTGATATGTAATTAAAATCCTTCTCAAAAAAGTGATCATTCACAGACACATGACTTTTGTATTTAAAGAAAAGAGAGAATTTTTAGAAAATGCGTAAGACAAAACATCCGTTTTTGACATGTTTATTGCCATTGGTTGGGTTTTTGAATTCTGTGGTTTATGAGCCAGAAATCACAAAGGAAAATGGTTTTCCATTCCTAGTAAGGCAATGGTGGTTTATATTGTTTCTTTTTTTTTTTTTTTTTTGAAATTTTCCATTTTTTCTATTACAAAGCTGAAGTATATGGTCTTAGGTATAAAGCCAATGTGGTGGATGAAATGAATAGGTATTCCTATATGAAGGGCGAAAAAGATGAAAGAAAAGGGAAAAGCGCTGAACATTGTTTTCAAAATCTAAAAGGATCATGACGACAGAATTTGATGATAGTTAATTAATTACAAGCATTGGGATCTCCGCATAGAGTTAAATGTTTTAAAATATAGTTTTCAGTGGTGTGCAATGTTTGTGGTGTTAGCAATACCCGTCTGGTATACCAAAGATCATCGAGTTCAATCTAGTTTTGAGCAAATATCAAAAAAGCTTTTTCAAAGCGGTGGATTATCGCTCACTCAGAAATCTGCTAGTGACATATTCTAATTGTGTTTCAAAACAAGAGAAACACATAGAGAAGAAAATTCATCGATCAGGCTTGAACATTCGCGTACATGGATGTTAGTAATATGGTCTCTACCAAACCAATCGCAAAAATTGGGTTCATATCGGTCGCACTTTTACGTATAGCCCCCATATAAACGCACTCCCAATTTGTGCTTTCGAATTGCTCTAAGAGAAGCAAATTTCAATCCGATCCGGCTGAAATTGGTACATTGTGTTAGTATACGGTCTTAAACACCATGCAAAAATTGGTCCCACATCGGTCCATAATTATAATATAGCCCATACTAAACCGATCCCCAGATTTGGCTTGCGGAGGGCCTTCTAAAGGACCTCAAGGAGCCGCCTTGAATATTATTATAACATGGTGTTAGTATATGGTGCTCTAATGACCATGCAAAAATTGGTCCAATCGGTGCATAATTATATATAAACTCCATATAAACCTGATCGCAGATTTGACGCATCCGGAAGCCTCTTGGAAGACCAAAATTTAATCTGATTTCAGTTGATATTTGGTACGTGGTAATTAATCATATGGGCCATCAAACACCCATTGAAAAATTGGTCGAAAATCGGTCCATAATTATGTAATAGCCCCCATATGAAACCGAATCCCCAGATTTGACCTCGGAGCCCCTTGGAAGAGCAAATTCATGACGGATTCGGTTGAAATTTGGTACGTAAATGTTAGTAATATGGTTTTCCAAACAACACATGCATGAAATTGGTTCAATATCAGTCCATAATTAATATATAGCCCATATAAAACCGATCCCCAATGATTTGACCTCCGGTGCTTGTGGAGAAGGCAAACTTCATCCGATCTGGTTGAAAATTTTTGTACGTGGTGGTAGTATATGATATTTAACAACCATGCCAAAAAGTGGTCGCATATCAGTCTATAATCATATATAGCCCCCATATAAAACCGATCCCGGAGATTTGGTTTTGTGAGCGCTTTTGGAGGAGTAAATTTTTCTCCGAGTCAGTTGAAGTTTGGTAGATTGTGGCTAGTATATGGGCAGTTAACAACCATGCCTAACTAGGTCCATTCGGCTCTAAATTATGATATAGGCCTCAGATAAATTCGATCCCCAATCACACAAAATTGTACCATATCAAGTTCATAATATGTATATAGTCCCCATATAAGTCGACCCCCATATTTCAAATTCTGGCTCCTACGTACACGTGCAAAAGTCCAATATCGATTCGTAAATTTATTTGGTAGACTTACATACCCTTTTTGTCTAATATATACCACGAGTGGGACTAAACTCACAATTTAGAAAACGATTTAAGATAACCACAACGCCCAAGTAAGTTCGATGTGTAATAACAGTCCTTTGCGTAGAAGTTTCGTAACACAGAAAAAAGAGGGTGGTTCTCGTAAAATTTAAGAAGATTATTTTACAATAATTTATTACAAGAATTTCCAGAATTTTAGTATCATTTTCGTAATCTTCAACGAAAATTAACTACTCGAAAGGAAATTTCCAAATTTAAGTAGCAATCGATTAGTTCATGTGGCCCTACAAAATACGGTGGAATTATTCCGCTTAAAAAATGTCTAACTGTAGTTAAAAGATTTCGTGTGTACATGCTATAAAACTACTTGTGAAATGTAAAGTAATTTTCTTAAATAATAATGCAATTTACTAATAAGATTTTTTGTTATGAATGAAAATATTTTTTTACGAAAAATGAACTGAAAGGATAGCAGAATTTCCTTACGACAATTACCTTAGTTATAATGTTGGTAAAAATTAGCCCAAATGAAATATTTTTACGTTCAAGTGTAATTAATTTATGCAATTTCGTCAAAAATGGTAGGATAACCGTTTTAGAAAATTTGCAAATTTAAGTTTTAAACGTTTTCATCGCTCAATAAACTGGTGTGGCTTTTACCGAATTAATTCTTAAGTAAAATGTCCGCAAGATTGCGATGAACTAATGCATAGTAAAGATCTTTATCGGAATAGTGGAATGTGATTATGTAAAAGATGATGTTACTTGCAGTTTGTGTGTATACGATGAGCGTGGGGTTGTTTTTATTTTTGTTCATTTAGTGGTTTGTGTGTGTGTGTTTTTATTCGCGGATGGTTTATTTGGCTGGATGAGGTGTTGTTTTCAATAAAGGCACATGTCGTTTTTTGTTGTTGTAGGAATGTTTTGGCTTTGCTTGGTTTTGTTTGGCATGCTTCAGTTGTATAGTTGGCGTTGGGCGTGGGTTGTTGCATCTTTAAGTCAGGTATGCAACGGAAATATAAAGCATGCGGAATATTTGTTTTTTGGAGACATATATGGTGTCTTGTTTATTTAAACCTTTTAAATGAAAGTTATTAAATATTTTACGGTAGATTTAGAAATAAGGGGAATTTATTAAGAATATTTATGAGAAAATATGTTGAAATTGAAAGTGTATTGAAATTTTTATTTATCAATGTAAAAAAATAATTATTCATTCCAAGATGAAAATTTGCGAAAATTTTTGTATATCTCAGCGTATAAGTTTAGTCATAACATTGGTAAAGTATTTTTTATATGGCTTTCTTTTAAAAAAATATTTTTAATGTCATATATTATTTGTTAATAATTTTTGTTTGGAACCAAGTTTAATGTTTTTCTTTGTTTGTAAAAACAAATATTTAATTTCAGAGCACTCAGATGGATTTCGAACAAATTTAAAAAATAGAGAATTAGGTAAGTTTTCTTTTAAAAATTGCGCTTTCTTTCGAACTAGAATACGTTTTTATTGACCATTTTTATCATCAAAATTCAGGTTTTAATACCTTTTATTTATACAAATTTTTTGTTGGAAACCCAATGCTAATATTTTTAATGTAGAAACAACATATTTAATTTCAGATAAACCTCTTAAAAATTTGGAAAATTTTTAGTACTAAATAATGCTGTAAATTTAATAGTGAATTGGTAAGATTCTTTACTTTCTTTTTAACCTCTGGACAGTCATCCTTATTTTTTGATACATAACGTCATCCTTGCGTCATTTTGCTACGGTGATATTAGGAAGACGCTATAGATTTCATCTGTGAGCGAAAAAACGTGAACCAAACTTGAAGTTTTATTTTCTATATTCATTTGGTTTAAGTAGTCATAAAAAGCAAAAATTCATAAAACGGATCGAATTAGTATACTTTAAATTTAACCATTTCCCAATTAGACTAAAATGCCATTTTAAATCTGAAAATGAAAATGTCGTTCATTTTGACGAATGATGACTTGTCTGATGGATATAACAGAATATTGGTTTTTTTATCATATTATTTTTCGATTAGTTTTTTTTCGCATTAGATTTTTTGAGAAACCTATTTAATAATTGTATTTAATGTAAAAAAAATAAATATTTAATTTCAAAGTAACCCAAATATTGACACTTTTTTTCCCTCAGCGTACAATTTAATTAGAGAATTGGTAAGTTTTATATTACAAAACTTTGCTTTCTTTCAACTAGAAGTATTTAATTATTATATCCTTCACATCGATGAACAACACAGTATGTTATTAGACTCTATCCTATTGTTTCAGGTAATAAATTTTTATGAGATACGCTTTTCCAAAAGAAAGTTGAATTCCTTACACCATTTGATAAAAATGCCCCCCAAAAAAAATATCGGTAGTTACAAGCTAAAATGAGAATTTAAAAACTATATTTCATTTAACAGTGGTTAATTTTATAACAATTTCATTAATTATTCCATTTTTTCCAGCAAGATATTGTAAAAAATTACCTACGATGAAAAAAAAAGGATAAGTCAAAATGTCCAAACAGCGAGTTTCAAATGAACTACTCTCTGTTCACTGCGTCATAATTTTATTCACAAAAAAAACATTGCTATAAGAACTCTTCATCATAAGTATTTATAATAAAGTACTTTTGGCTTAAAGAAAGTTTTAATTTTTATCGTATGAAAATGTTCATAATAGTTAAACGCGTTTGTTGTTCCTTTAATTATTTAATTTCTGATATTGAATGATTGATAAAATTTAGTCACGACATTTTAAAAGGCTTTTAACCAATTTTATACGAGTTCAATAGCAATTAACATAATACTTTTAACTTGGTAGGGGGTATATAAATCTTATGGCGTTGTAATAAAATTGAAACTAAAATACAATGTTATAGGATGAACTAAATTTAAGAAATTATACAACTAATGACAAGTTTGAATAAAATCTTAAGGCTAAATCATGGTCAATATTTACTAACAGTTTAAGTTTATTTTTGCAATTGGAAAAGCGTCACTGTTTTTTCAGTGTAAACGCAAATCCATGTGCGAGGGTAGCATAAAAGATTCGGCTGGCCGAACTTACGGCCGTTTATAACTTGGTTTTACTTGCAGCGATACTCTCTTGTCTCTCTTTCTTAAACAACATTAAGGTGTTTATAGGCAATTTCTAAATTAATATTATTGTTTGCATCCACACATACTGATATTCTAAAAAGTGTTAAGGTCCCAAATTAATAATATTGTCTATGACCACATTAATATATATTTTCGGCAAAACATGTTATGCTAGTTTTATGAAAACATTATAATGCTCGCACTTAATAAATATAAATGCTAAAAAATTTAGTTCCAAACATATAATTTTAACACCTCAAACATATTACACAACAAATATTTTGTCGTCTCTGAGAGCTTTCGAAGCAATGGTTTGTGGAAAATACACTAAAAAAACACAAATGCCATAAAAATGGAAATGATATTGCAAAATGTCAATAAAAATTATTCTAGCTTATATTTCTCTTTTTTACTACATGGTGTTTCGTCCCAGAAAAGTTAGCCGATTTAAATATAATTCTAGAGATTTTGGAAATATAAACTTTACCCTTTTCCTTACAAATTTGAAGGAAGTTTAAAATGGTAATCCAAATTTTTGGTAAACATAGTGGTGAAGGGTGTAATATAGACGGTCCCGCCCCTAGTTTCGGAACTTTACTTACTTGTTTTACATTACATTATGTTCGACAATGACAAAGTTATAAAGCAATAGAGTGAACAAATCCAAAATGTCAAATCTTGCCAAAATATGAGGGCCAGACTCAACACCACAACAAAAATGCCACTCGGCCACAAAAAAATGCACTAGAAATAATTTTTTAATTTTGTTTCGAATTCAGTTGAAAAATACATAAGTAAAAATCGAATCTCATCCAAAAGTACATGAAAAAGAAAAATATTGTTGTAAAACTAGTGTTATCAATGGTATACAACCATTTGGCTGGCCAGTGTTTTTCCAAGAAATCAGAAAAACCAACCGCCGAAGACGGATGCACTCTCACCAGCGACAATACATGCACTCACAAATCGGTTTGATTTGTCATTAACAAGGTTGGCTGATAAGTCCGGTCTAACAAAAGAAAAAAAAACAATTTGTTTTTGTCAAAATTCGTTTTATTATTCAACATAGTTTCCCCTTCAAAGAGCGACACCAACGATTATAACGACCTTCCCAATTTTTCTGATACCATTTTGGTAGTACTCCTCCTTTTGGCCTCAAAATAGGCCTCCATTTTCGGGCGATCAACCTCTTCATTGCAGCCCAAATTTTTTCCCTGCCGAGCATCCTTTTGAAGGTCTGAGAAACAAGAAAAAGTCCGCTGGGCGCAGATCTGGAGAATAGGTGGGTTAAGGGAAAGCAATTCGAAGCCCAATTCATGAATTTTTGCCATCGTTTCTCAATGACTTGTGGCACGGTGCGTTTTCTTGGTGGAAACAACACTTTTTTTACTGCGTTCATGTGGGGCCGTTTTGCCGCGATTTCGACCTTCAAAACGCTCCAAAACGCCATATAATAGTCAACTGCTTGATTGTTTTTCCTTCTCAGATAATCGATAAAAATTCCAATGCGCATCCAAAAAAACGGAAGGCTAATTACTTTTGCTCAGCGGACTTTTGAGTCCTTTCCACGGCTTCGGAGACGGTTCAACGAGGTCGCTGTCCACTCATCCGACTGTCGATTGGACTCAGGAGTGAGTGATGGGAGCCATGTTTCAATCATTGCGTCACACACTCAAAAAAAAAAAGTGAACTCTCTATTTCAACTAAAAGCCAATTTAACTTTATTTTAGTTCATGGATTATTATAGTTTGGAGAATGTTTCCTCTACTCTAATAATTTTTTGTGTATCGTTTAGTTAATAACATAAGACGCGAGAAAGAAAAATAATACACAAATGAGGATAAAGATTAAGCTAAATTCGTGTCTTCACAAAATTAAGTTGAATATTTCTTTGAAATTTGTAAATTTTACTAACAAATGCGTCCCATCGTGACTTCGTATGGTCACTAAAGAGCAATTCTTGCAATTTTTAACTCCAATTTTTTCCTTCTAAAGCTACCAAATTTTCTTTAAAAAGAAAAGCGAAAAAAACTTAATTAATGTCTAATAAATTTTCTTGAAATTTGTAGTAAAAGATTATTTAACTTATTTTTTATGTTATCGGCGTGATGGCCCAGCGTTATATGTTTACTGTATACTGTTTAGTTAAAAATTTTCTAAAAATATTCAAAAATTTTCTAAAATTATCCATAAAATTTTTTCTTCCTGGTGGTTCATGACAGTTTTTTTCAGTGGCATATCGGACGGAAAAAACTCGGGTGTATACGAGTTAACGAAGCTGCAAACACCGCTCAGAATCATCAACACGTTGTTGTTTTTTGGTCCAAGATGTAGAGCTCGCGCGGCACATGTTGCAATGGAGCTTTCGCATATCGCAAATATTGAATGAATGATATGAACCAACAGGTTCCTTTGATATCTTTTAGGACCTCTGCTATCTCGATCAACTTCATTTTAACGATCATCAAAATCATTTGTGGATTGTTTTTGATGTTTTCCGTCGGTAACCACTCTTTCGGGCGTCCACTTGCGTTCACGCGTCCTCCGTGCTCATTCACCTACGCTTGAATTTGCATACCATTGATTTCCCTGGGGCAGAAGTTCCGAAACTCATTTCAAGCCAAGTGTTTTGCTTCCAACCGTATTTTTCCCCAATCAGAAAACAGTATTTTATCAAAAACACGAAATTACTTTTTTCCATTTTTTTCACGAATAACAAAAGTTGCTTCCACATAAAGACGCTTTATCTCACAAACTAATTGACTTGTACAGGTGTTCAAATTTTGACACGAATCATTGAAGGCTGTACTATATAAAATAAATATGCATTTAAATAACTAGCGGACGCCATCTATGTGTCAGACCGGCGACTTATTCAGGCCAAACCTGTTATGGTGACTTTTGGCAACCGAAAGTCCTTCTTTTGTTATACACGTGTGTAAAAATAGTAATGAGAGGCCAACGATTCGACATCTTAAAAGAAGTGGTTTAATGCATTTTAGAATGCATCAGTGTGGGCAAAAAAGTTGCTTTGGCAATGGTTCAAAAGCATAAATCGATTTTCGATAATGAATATTTGTTTTGTTCTCTATTATGGTTACAAAATATAAAAAGGCAAACCTCGTATTAAAGAAAACTATGAAGTTTCATAAAAATTTCATAATTAAGTTTTTCAACAGAATCAAAGATTAATTATAACCTAACCAACCGAAGGGCCAATATTTGGTGTTTCTTTGCGAGGGGTCTATGTGCAACCATTTACAAAAATTCGATTTATAGTCATACCACCTTCGACGAGAAAACGCGATAGACCTTGTCCCCATTTCCCATAATTAACATTCCCAATGTGTCGTTCCCAAATCGAAACACTAGCGCGAAATAATAAAATAACTACAATGTCCAATATTTTAGTTATCAGTGGAGGAATTGTGTTACCCCACTTGGTTTCGATTTTAATTACTTTTCGGATTGGTAAACTTAAACATTTAAAAATACAGCTTTCAACTTAATTTAAAGAATCCCCAAATAATGTTAAGGATTTAAATAAATTTATAAGCCACACATATGCATTCTATCGTGACGGAATCAACAACAATACACATTGGCGAAATAAGACATGGAGCAAGAATACTCTGTCATGGTCCAAAAACTTGCACACTTTCTGGAATATGCACAAGAAGCGACCAAATGAGATAGTACACGTCACACTGATACACTTCTTAATTTTAATAAGAGAGAAGGATGCTTTACTTTCCTTCTGTGGCGCTCTAACAAATAACACCGAAAATGGAACGGAAATACTAAAGAAAACTATCGGGGGAATTTCGATCAAATTTATTTACAAACTCAAAGCGGCAAATATGTTATCTAAAACTGTTTATGCAAAATAATGTTACATTATATTATTTATCGTAAAAATACCATAGAGCCAAGAGACTTATAAAGGCATATACAGACAAACACAATGTACCCATACTTGCCTGTAAAAGAATATACAAACAAGGGATAAAGTGAAATAAGAATAGGAGCTCCCGACAACAGCTGCCTATCACTATTACTGTAGCAGTGCACATTGGTGTAATTTTCTTAATTTGGTGTAAACTAAAATGTCTACACTGACGAAAAAGACTGTTTTTTATATGTTTCGGTGTAAAAATTATATGTTTGGAACTCAAATTTTTAGCACATTATTTTTTAAGCTGGCAAGCATATAATGTTCATAAAACTAGTAAAGGGTTGATTCTTTAGTTGTTAGGATTTTCAATTGCAATTAGTATTTGACAAGATCAACGTGGGATTTCAGACATGGTGTCAAAAGAGAAAGATGCTCAGTATGCTTTGACAATTTCATCAATGAATAGACTTAATCAACGAGCAACGCTTGCAAAATCATTGAATTTATTAACCAAAATCAGTGGGCAAAGAAAAATCCGCTTTTTATCGACCAATTTTTGTTGCAGGCCGATTGAAGGCTCATTTCTGGTTGAATGGCTACGTAAATAAGCAAAATTGGCGCATTTGGAGTGATGAGCAACCAGAGCCGTTCCAGATGAACTGCCCATGCATCCCGAAAAAATCACTGTTTGGTGTGCGTTTGTACGCGTGGTGGAAATCATTGACCGTATTTTTCAAAGATGGCTGTGAACGCAAACGTTAGCGGTGAATGCGATCGCTAATCGTTCGATGTCTAAACAAACTTTTTGTTGCCAAAAATGGAAAGAACTTGAACTTGGTTGACAATGTGTTTTCAACAAGAATGGCGCTAACATGCCACAAGCTCGCGATTCTATGGCCATTTTGAAGGGAAAAACTTCGGAGAAACAATTCATCTCAAGAAATGGACCGGTAAGTTGGCCACCAAGATCATCGATTTGACGCTTTAGACTATTTTTTGTGGGGCTACGTCAAGTCTAAAGTCTACCAAAATAAGGCGCAGCAACTATTCCAGCTTTGGGAAGACAAAGATTCCGAAGAAATTCGGGCTATTCCGGCCGAAATGCTCGAAAAACGTTGCCCCGAAAAAAATTGACTTTCCGAATGTGACCACCTAAGACGGACGCTCCAGCCCGGTCAAATTTAAACTGACAAATTATCTTAAAAATAAATGTTGGACAAATCCTAACGTTTCAAATTAAAGAAACCGATGGAGAATTTTGCAAATTTTATGCGTTTTGTTTTAAAAAAAAAAGTTATCAATGGCATCTAAGAAATCACGCCTTTTATAACATGTTTGGGAACATATATCGATGTCCACCGATTCCAAAGTACGCCTAAGTCTGAAAAAAGTAAACTGTTACAGGAAACAAGTTCAAAGTTTTTTTTTTTTTTGTTTGTTAAATTTCTCAAAAACCATTTTATAAGATATAAATTCACTTTAAAAGAATATAAATTCAACTTTTCGGTCTTAAAATCATGTTTATTGTAGTAGATTCAATTCAAAATAGTGATAATAGAACATGGGCTAAAAATTACTTAACCACTTTAGGACCGAACAAAGCTTAAAACTTAAAGCACAGGCTAACGTCCTACATTAACCATACCATTTTGATAGAAGGTCAATAAATGGGAACTTTTGACAGCCCGGAATGCAATTCATATCAATCGACGAATAAAAACAACGCACTCCGATGAAAAAAACGATAAGTTGACTTAGCGTACTCTGGAATCAGGACATCGATATATTAATATGTTTAGAACACTGAAAAAAGGCGATGCCCTGTTTCCAAAAGATTTTGTCCGTTTACTTTAACAATTTTGGGATTGATCCAACCAAAGAAGTGGAGTATATAAGTAAGGAGTAACTTCTTAAGACACAATTCTCTTTTAAATTTGGGTTTTGCTGTACTTGCTTCGAGGAAGCAAATTTTAAATTTTTCGCTTTTCAGCCTTTTTCTTCATAGGCTATCAAAGTCCTCTAAAACTGAGTTAACAACAACTTTATTTTCTAAATTAAGACTCGACTTCCAGTAGAAATTATGCCATGTTTCAAGTAAAAAACTTCTTTGGTGTTGGAAAAACATGTTCCTATATTTGAACGAAATGTTTTTGCTTGGTAGTCAAGATGCAAACGACAAAAAATTTAGAAATTTTTCTGGAAATTATTAAAAGTCAGAGTGACCCTTAGCCCAACATTTTTTTCATTGTTATGATACCCATTTTTAAGTGAGAATATCACTTAATTATAAGGACAAATACGAACTTCATTGAAAGTTATGCAACTTTTTGAACAAGGAAAAACTTATATATTAGAGAAATGTGTCTGTATGCCTAAGCCAAAAAATTTGCCATTCGGTATGTCTTAAAAAACATGAAATCGTTGCACTCAGGGACAATAATTTTTTCAGCTGACATATTATGTTAGGTACCTTACATTTTCTTAATTATATATCTCTGGATTCAAACATATAAAGTATGGGAAATTTCGTATAACATATATATAATTGTTTAGAAAGTCAAGAGAGCAGGCGAGAGAGTAGAAAAAGATAATATGGGACGGAGATAGATAACGAAGTACATATATAGATTAGAAGGTGTGTACGTGAGTAATATTTTACTCACGATCACGCACACTCACGACGAAGAAATCTTATTCACGCACACTCACGCCACGATATGTTTTTGTAGGACTCACGTTCACGGAAAACAAAATTTGTACTCACGCACGATAAAAATCTTTTAAATGGGCGTGATTCACGAAAAATGTCGTGACTCACAGAGAAACTCGTCACGTCACGAGAATAATTTTAATGAGTAATTTACCGTATAAACCTGATAAAAATATGAGTAGATGATTAAAATCGAAGAGCATTATAAAACTCTTACCAACTAGGATGTCACTAATACATAATTATAAATGAATTCAAATCGTAAGCATGTTAATTTCGTAGCTTGCGAATATTTTCGTGCAGTGTGCTTTTTCTCCGAAATCGTTACTCACGCACAATAACGAATATATTATTTTCTGACTACGCTCGACATTTGGTTGGTTTAATCACGCTCCACGAACACCTCAGGCCGATAACATCGCGTGACACATCCCGCATGAGTCAGCGAAAAATTTCAGTGACTCAGCGGACAATTTCATGTCAAGTGCCACACATCTAAATATATATTAAGTACGAAGGGCAGTTCGAAACTTCTTAGCCTGAGCACAAAAAAGCGCGGTAGGAAACAGAAAAAAAAGTTAAGATGTTTTTGGAAACTTCCATTCTCTATTATGAACGCAATGTTAAATTTTGGTTTCGATCGTAGCAATTCCTTCATATAGAAAACAGGGTTGTTCAAAAAAGACACCATCCGCAATTTTTAATACCCTGGCGCTACAACTATGGAACAGGGTAATTATAAGTTAAGTGCATATGTTTTGCCAACACCGCAGAAGGAGACGGATAGACAACATGGTGTCCGTGCGCAAAAATGCCTTAGGGTGGGCTCCTGAATCGATATAGCCATGTCCGTCGTGTCTGTGAACAACATTTTGTTAATCAAAGGTCTAAGGTCGCAGTTTTGCATCCAATTCGATCTTCAAATTTGGCACAAGATGTATTTTGCTCGGTATAGAACCCTGTCGTAGCTTTGGGAAGAAAATTCGGTTCAAGATTTAGATAATAGCTTCCCATAATATATCTTTCGTCCGATATGACTTATATGGCCCCAGAAGCAGAGTTTTACCCAATTGTGAAATTTTGCATAGGAGTTACAATTAGTAGTGTAGTCAAGTGTGTCAAGTTTTATTGAAATCGTTCAGATCTTAGATATAGCTTCCGATATATATTCGTTCGCACCGATTTAGCACTCATATGACCAGCAGCTGGCCATACTTTTACTCCGGATTTTACTTGAAATTTTGCGCAGAAAGGAGAATTAACATTCCAACTGTCTATACCAAATTTGGTGGAAATCGGTATTCAAGATTTTAGATATAGCTCCCATATATAGCTTTCGCGACCGATTTACACTTATATTATGTGTCATAATTTATTACTCCGGTTTAGTTTGCAAATTTTGCACGAGTAGAATTAAGCATTGTAGCTTATGCGTGCCAAATTTGGTTGAAATCGGTTCAGATTTAGATATAGCTCCCATATATATGTTTTTCTGATTTCGACAAAAATGGTCGAAAATACCAAAATTTCCTTGTAAAATCGCACTTCTTAGTCGAAAAGTTGTAAAGATTATTCTAATTTTCTAAACAATTCTAATACATATATTATCGAGCGATAAATCATAAAAATAAACTTTTGCCAATAGTTTCTTAAAATGCTTCAGATTAAATGGTTTCGCATATTTTTTTACTAACATTGCGTTCCACCCTAGTCCATTAGCGCCAATTTAAATTTGAGTCGCTAATAGATTTTGTAGAAGTCATATCAAATTCTGTCCAGATCGAGTGATATTTAAATGTATGTGAATTCGGGAACAAACCTTTAAATATATAGCCCGCCAACACATTTGACGGATGTGATATGGTATTCCGAAAATTTAGATCTACAAAGTGGTGCAGGGTTTAATATAGTCGGCCCCGCCCGACTGTAGAACTTCCTTACTTGTTTCTTTCTTATTGTAATGCGGGGAAATTTATTTTTTTGTGTTTCAAATAGGTTAAAAACAGATTAAGTATTAATGAAATGGTACAAAGTATTTAAGTTTAGCCGAAAAAAAATGCAAAATCGTTTGTAGAAAAATTTCGAATTTTTGGAAATATTTGATCACGAAAATTCCAGACAAGCGTTATAATGCATTAAAAATCATAAAAATTTTTAAAAAATATTTATTTGTCAAAATATCAAAAAATTTTTTAATTCACATTCAATAACACTGAATTCTCTCTCACACCTTAAATAAGTGATGCAAAATCAGTGCAGCGCGCTGTTGAATGGTGGACATCACGTCCTATGACAACCAGCAAAAAATTTTGAGTTCTTCAAAGGCACAACCTTAAGACACTTCCAGGAATGGTGTACTCCCCAATGATGTTCTTTATTTTAACTACACAGGAAGTTCTTTTTATTCAATATATGGCTTTTTCAATATTTTTAATGGTAATTTTACCCTTTTTTTGTTTCAAAAATAGGTTAACAACCGAGTAAGAATTCATAAAATGGTACAAATTAATTAAAATTTTGTCGAAAAAAAAAAATGCTACATCCAATCTGAAAAAATTGTGAATTTTTGAAAAAATATTTGAGGTCAACGTTTCAGACAAGGCATTAGAGTCCATCAAAAAGAATTATAAAAAAATTATTAAAAATTATTTATTTGACAAAATATCACAGAATTTTTAATTTACATCCAAAACATTGAATTCGGGATCACACATAAAGAAGTGATGCAAATTAGGTGCATACGGCTGTTTAAGATGGAGGACTTCAGTCCTATGAACAAGCCCATTGTTAAAGTCCGCTTCGCGTGCTCGAATTTGCCACGCACTCCCGGATACCAAAAAGAACATTACACACTACTTGTTTGGCGACGCTTTTTCTTGCTGGTCGTTAAAAGTTGTTTAAGAGTTGTTAAAGACAACTTAATACCAAAATCAAGACTCGTCCTGCAATTTAGATCTTATGCTATGTATCAAGTTATAAAACGTCTTCGAAAGTAAAGTGTTGATAAACATTTCCAATTTTTGAACGTTTTTTTCCATTGTAGTCAATTTTTTGTTCTGTATTGGGACATTAATTAAAAGCGAGCTAATATGGAAAGAAATTAAATTAAAAGTTCGACAAATTAAATTAAATAAACAGGATTTTTTTTTATTATAATTTACTAAATAAAAATTAAATTATTCAACTTTTTTAAAATATATTTGGCCTACAATCAAAAAAGTAATGAATGGAAATACTATATACACAAAGTGAACATACATCTACAGTAAAATCTTTCAAATTTAGACACCTGGAAAAGCGTTCACAAAAGTGAACAATTTTCGAGAGACTTTAATGTATTATAATCGTTTGAGATATATGATAACATAAAAGTTATCCTGCTACAAGTGAGCTATTCCGGTATATTGAACAAAACTTTAGACGACACCGTGTTTGTCACTTTTACTTGGTTTCACTGTAGCAAATAATAACGCGCTTTATATACAAAAGTGATAATTAGAAAATCCACAGTGAGGTTATAAATGAAGTTGGCTCATATTCACGCTTGATGTGTTTACTTGTTTGACTTTGAGTTGTTATTAAAAATCCATAGGCACGTCTCATTTTATTTGTTTGTAATAATGTCAAACTGACTGTTTTGTCCGAAATAATTTGCAATATCTAAAATAGAAAACATATGTCAAAAGTTGATATGTAATTAAAATCCTTCTCAAAAAAGTGATCATTCACAGACACATGACTTTTGTATTTAATTTTCTATGCTTGGAATTGTTGAATCCGTTCGTGGCTTTTGTTGTACGTGCGATTTGTGTGTACAATTGTGTAGGCAACTATGTATACTGCACGGCATATGGATATGAACATTTCTATTATGTGATTGTGGGGATTGTTAATAAACAAGGTATACAAAAATAAGGCTACCCAGCAAAAAACTTTCGCCAAGAAAGTAGTGAAAATTTTCTTTTTGGATCCGGAAGTGGTGCAAAATTGGCGCAGAAGCGATGAATTTAATATGGGCTTGTCATAGGACGGATGTCCATCATTTTAACAGACGTTGCTCTGAATTTGCATCACTTCTACATGTATGATCCGAATATAGTGTTTTGGATGTGCATTAAAAATGTTTGTGATATTTTGCCAAATAACTAATAGAATCTTTTTATGATTTTTGAAACGTTAGAATTCAAAAATTCGCAATTTTTCTGGAAAGGATTTAGCATTTTTTCAAAAATAAATTTAGATAATTTGTACCATATCATTAATTCTTACTCTGTTTTTAACTTATTCGTAGCAAAAAAAGTTAAAATTATCCATAAAAAAAAGACTTTTGAAAAAATGTACACCCAGAGAAAGAATATGATCACCTCAAACATGTTTTAAGAGCAAAATGTTATTTTGGGTGGTGACCATGTAATATAGCT
>PGFW01042816.1:0-14869 GCA_003123925.1 Haematobia irritans | reverse complement strand
CACCGGCTGCGCCAAACCCATGGGCATTGGAATGTTCTCGCTTGTGGAGTCTTTACGGTATCGCTTGATTTCTTCACCACAATTTTCTTCACTTTCTTAACAAGCGTCGTAGAAGGGACAGCGGCCTTCACTGTGGTGTCCGCATCGGTCGAAGACTCTGTGGATTTTTCTTTTGGTTTAACTTTTTTGACTTTTTTCAACGTAGAGGTTCGTATGGTGGAGAGTAATTGCAATTCTTGTAGAATTTTATCGGCCAGCTCATGTTTGGCCAATTTCTCACTTTCATCAAATTCTCGGGGTCGCGATAGACTACGACGATTTCTTTTCAGGGTACCATCCTGTTGACTTAAGGATGCCGAAGCATTTGTCGGGTCTAGACGTTCGGAAAATATGTCCAAACTCTTATTGCGCGCATGACGGCTATGCTTCAATTTGGTGGTTACAGTCTCAATATTCTCTGGGTCAAGTGTGGAAATCTTTCGATTATCCTCTGTGGGGGATGTGGCATTCGTCATCTCTGCAGGGGATTCTTCAAGAGGTTGATCCAAAAAGTCAGGTCTTAGCAAACGTGAAATTCGTCTTTGTGAAGGACGCTTAGCGACAGCGCCAGTATTTTCAACCGAAGCTGAGGGTGAAAGTCGACCACTTGGCGGACGACCAATTGATGAAGGAATTTCAGAGTTGGTGGAAATTTTTTGACCGCCATTTGCAGTGGTTTCCTTTGCTCCTTTACTCACATAGGGGGAATAGTATTTGTATTTCTCATTCACTTCGGTACTATACAAAGTACAGGAATCCCTTTCCTTGTCCTGATCCTTGTTATCATAATCCTGTCTTAGGCCATTGAGATTACGGCTAGACGTCACCTCATCTTGATCAATTTTGTTCTTAGATCTGGGTGATTCCTCTTTGCCATCTTCGGTTTTTCCTATGGGCAATGTGGAACCTGGTCTTCCACTACTTTGGCTACGTTTGTATATTCGTGTGGATGCAGGAGGATTTTGTCCTGTTTGCACACTTAATGTTCTTGATAGTTTCCTTGCTTGAGTGGGTGGTAATTTAGCAAGTAATTGCTCTTGAAAACATTTGGGTAAACCAGGAGCTATACTGGATAAGGTTTCTAGATCGGTTTTACTCAAACGCAAACGAGATAAATCCAAATCTGCTAAATCTAAAGGTTCATCTGGAATTTGAGCATTTTCGTCCATTGATTTGGACTTCTTTTCGGAGCTGGAAGAAGATTTACCTGAAATAATGAAAGTGATGAGTGTCTTATGAGTGGGTGTCTAAAATTTTTTCTCTTTCATGATTACATTAAAAAATAATAATAGAGTTTTTATTAGACTTCTAAAGTACTTACCATGGAATTGAACTTCTTACGTTTGGATGGATATCAAGACGAAGGTGATTTTTGAAAAATTATATAATATAGAGCCTCTATTATATCTAAACTGCTACAAACAAAAAAGCTTAAAAATGTTTTTGGGGTGATTTGTCTCTTTGGTTTTGGAAGGAAAATCGGGCAGAGAAATCGATTAGATTTTGATGCCTAGTAACCAAAAATTTCTGTCCCTTCTTAGTAATGCTGGGTGTATCAAACTTTTCTTAAGTGGTTTCGCCGCAATGTGCAACAAACCTCTGCAACCAATACACAAGCAATTACTTCAAGCACACGCCACACAATTCGAGTAGTAACTTCATTGTCCATTTCTCAAACGAGTAAAATGTAAACCTTGCACATTGCGAAACAGAACAAATAGAACCCAATAAAACAAGCACCAAACAATGTTCTGAAGTATTCCAATTCCATTCGTTTCATAATTTCCATTGCTGTGTAGATGAAGTTATTTCGTTCTCTCAACTATAAGAGTATGCTACACACACACACTCTCCATTCCTATTTTGTTTGTTGTTGGTTCATATAATAAAAAGCACAGACCCGCTGACAGCCTGCATTCACTGACTTCTGCCAATCAACTGATCGGCGATTGTGTTTATTTCAGTGTTGCCAGGTTATGGGTTTTCCCACCCAAATTTAGGGATTTTTTCACGTTTGGTGGGATTTTTGGGGGTAAAAAATTATTTCAGGCCTTATATAGTGGAGCAATTCTCAAGCAAATTCGGAACAATTCTACCATGAGTTATGAGAAAAAAGATGCGGAAAGTCAATAAGAAGATCCTAAATACAAACAAGTATCCAATAGCATTATTTTCGTTATCTTTTTTAAACTCTTCTGTTGAAAGGGCATTTTTAATATTTGACAAAATTAAAAACAATCGTATTTTTAACTTAGCGGCTGAAAGGTTTTTAAGAGTAAGCCCGCTTTTTAAATTGATATACATATTGTATTATTACATCCATAGAAAAAATCTCTTTTGTTTTAAAGTATTTTCTTAAATAGAAAATTTTATTTTTTATTTACTTCAAACGAAAAAAAATGTAGCATCAAAAGAAAACATAGTTTTTCTAAAATTTCGTTTCTCAGGAAAGAACTCTTCTTTCAGGATATATATTTGTGTTAAATTTAATTTTTAAAGTGTATCACTACAGGATTTTTTTCACTCAAATTTTACACAAAGTGACCTTCTGTGGTATCAATCATACCAGCAAAATATTATACAAATTGGTTCAGATTTACATATAGGTCCCATATATATGCATCGCTCGATTTTGTCATATTTGGCCATAATACTCTTATTTATCAACCTATGTTATGTTATTCTAATTTCAAAATTTTGATGTACTATCTGATCGTATTTAGACTTACATGTAGCTCTTCCATAATTCTATTGCTCTATTTGCAGAAATTTGGATTTATTACCCACAACTAATTGACCGATTCTCTTTTTTAATAATGGACTCAATATTAGTGGCATACTAACTCTTTTGGTGCAAAATAAACTATAGCTCCTAATATTAGACATTTCTGCTCAGATTGTGACAAGACACCCATAAACATGCACCCCCCTTTGTGTTCACCAAAACCTATACCAATGATACCACACAAATGCTTATGTTTACTAATTCAGTAGGGGTGGTTTAGGATATGATATAGTCGGCCCCGCCCGACTTTCTACTTTACTCACTTGTTTTTTATTAAAAACAATTTTTACATTTTCAATCATTGACTTAATTAAATTAATGTTTCTATCTTGATTAAAAAGTTATTTGTTTCATATAATTTATTAATTGAAAAAAATATCAATTTCAATCAACTTTTTAATTGGAAATATTTTGGTGATATTTTTTTCTGTGTTAGATATGAAAATTTGAGAAAACTTTCTATAGAAATAAAAATTTGACAAAATTTCATAAACAAATGAAATTTTGACAAAATTTCCTAAAGAAATGAAATTTTGACAAATGCTTCTATAGAAATAAAGTTTTGACAACATGTTCTATAGAATTAAATTTTGACAAAATTTTTCTGTACAAAATAAAATTTTGACAAGATTTTTCTATGCAAAATAAAATTTTGATAAAATTCTGTATAAATATAACATTTTGACAAAAGCTTATATAGAAATAAAATATGGACAAAATTTTCTGTAGAAATAAAATTTTGAAAAAATTTTCTATAGAAATAACATTTTGACAAAATTTCTCTAGAAATAAAATTTTGACAAAATTTTCTATAGAAATAAACATTTTGACAAGTGCTTCTATAGAAATAAAAATTTGACAAATGCTTCTATAGAAATAAATAAATGACAAATGCTTCTATAGAAGTAAAGTTTCATTTTCTATAGAAATAAAATTTTGAAAAAATTTCTATAGAAATAAAATTTTTGGCCAACATTTTCTAAAGAAATAAAATTTTGACAAAATTTTCTATAGAAATAAATTTTAACAAAAATTTCCTACAGAAATAAAATTTCGCCAAAATTTCCTATAGAAAATAAACAATTTGAAAATTTCCTAAAGAAATAAAATTTTGAAAATTTTCTTTAGAAATAAAATTATTGTTTCAAAATTATTCTATTAGAAAAAAAATTTGCAAAAATTTTCTATAGAAAATAAAGTTTTGACAAATTTTTCTATAGCAAATAAAGTTTTTGAGCAAAATCTTTCTTTATAGCAAAAAAAATTTTGACAAAATTTTTTTTAAATAATTTCGCAAAATAAAAATGTGACAAAATTTTTCTATAGAAAATAAAAATTTTGCAAACAAAAATTTTCTATAGAAATAAAATGTTGATAAAAATTTCTATAGAAATAAACTTTTGACAAAATTCTCTATAGAAATAAAATTTTGACAAAATTTATTTTAGATAGTTAAAAATTTTGACAAAATTTTCTATAGAAAGTAAAATTTTTTGGACAAAATTTTGATTTAGAAATAAATATCTTGCAGAAAATTTCTATAGTAATAAAATTTTTCGGCGAAATTTCTTGTCAAATTGCCTATAGAATAAAATCGTTAGCAAAATTTCCTATAGAAAAAAAATTTGCTAAAAATTTTCTATAGAAATAAAATCTTGACAAATTCTATAGTAATAAAATTTTGACAAAATCCTCTATAGAAATAAAATTTTGACAAAATTTTCTATATAAATAAAATTTTTACAAAATTTTTCTATAGAATTAAAAAATTTTGACAAAATTTTCTATAGAAAAATAAAATTTGAAACATTTTCTATAGTAGTAAAATTTTGCAAAATTTTATTTCTATAGAAATAAAATTTGAAAAATTTCCGATATAGAAATACAAAATACTTCGCCAGAAATTCTTTGCACAAAATTTTTTTCTGTAGAAATTTTGTCAAAATTGCTATATTACAAAAAAAAGATTTGCCAAACATTATTCTATAGGAACAAATTTTCCACAAATTTCTTCTCTCTCTCACAATCTAATTTCTAAGCAAATAAAATTTTGACAATTTTCCCTATAGAAATAAAATTTTGACAAAATATTCATAGAAATTAATTTTCAAATTTACTATTGAAAATAAAATTCCAAAAGAATTTTCTATAGGAAATTAAAATTTGCACAAATCTCCTCGCAAAGAAACCTTTCTATAGAAATACAAATTTGAACAATATGCTTCTCGCCAGAAATAAAAATTCTTGACAACATTTCTATTCGTAGTGAAACTTTTGCCCAAAAATTTAATTTCTTATTGAAATAAAATTTGATCAGGACTTTCACTATAGAAAAAAAAATTCCAAAGATTTTTTCTATAGAAATAAATCTTGCAAAAATTCTATAGACATAAAATTTTGCAATTCTTCTACCTGCACAAAATATGACAAAAATTTGTATTTTTCATTCTCGCTCGGATTTTTGAAGACTTGCCAAAAAAGGTTCCTCCTCCAACTACGACGGCTAATTACACTTTTCTATAGAAATACAAAACTTTGAAAAACATTTTCGCTATAGAAATATGAAATTTTTCGACAAAATTTTCTATAGAGAAAAAAATTAGCAAAAAATTTTCCTATGAAAACTCAAAAATTTTCGACAAAATTTTATAAGACAATAAAACATCTGACAAATTTTTGTTACAAAATAAAACTTTGACAAAATTTCTCATAAGATAAAAAAAATATTGCAAAATCTTTCTATGAAAACAAATATTTGACAAAATTTTCTGTACAAACAATAAAACTGACAAAAATATTCTATAGGGAGAAAAAAATTGCAAAAATTTTCGTATAGAAAATAAAATGTACATTCATTAGACTAAAATTTGAACAATCCTCCTATAGCAATAAAATATTTGACAGAAATTTTCAGTATAAAATAAAATTCTTGACAAAATTTTCCTAACTAATTAAGAATTTACAAAAATTCTTGCGTAACAACAAAATTTTCTATAGAAATAAAATCTTTCACAAATCGTTCTATTGAGAATAAAATTTTGACAAAATTTTCTATAGAAAAAATTGAAAATTTTTCTATAGATAGTAAAATCTTGCAAAATTTTATTTCTATAGAAATCAAAAATTTCGCAAAAATTTTCGGATAGAAATAAAATCTTGCAGAAATTTTTGCAAAATTTTTTTCTGTAGGAAATTTTGTCAAAATTCTATAGAAAAAAAATTGCAAAATAATTTTCTAATAGAATCAAATCTATTCACAAAATCTCTATTGAAATAAAATTGACACAATTTTCTATAGGAAAAAAATTTTTGACAAAATTTTCGTATAGAAATAAAATTCTTTGACAAAATTTTCTCATTTTGAAAAAATTTCCAAAGATTTTCTATAGGAACATAATAACTTTGCAAAAATTTGCAAAAAAATTTTCTATAGAAATGAAAAATTTTTGACAAATGCTTCTGCAGAAATAAAATTTTTGACACATTTTCTTATTGCAGTGAAATTTTGCCAAAAATTTAATTTGCTATTGAAATAAAATCTTTGACAGGTTTCCTATAGAAAAAAAAACTTCCCAAACGATTTTTCTATAAGGAAATAAAATCTGCAATAAAATCTTCTATAGACATTAAAATTTGGACAATAACTTTTCTAGAAATTAAAAATTTGACAAAATTTTGCTATGAAAAATGAACAAAATTGACAAAAATTTTTATTTCATTCACGGGATTTTTGTAGTACTTCGCAAAAAGTTCCTCTCCAACTTACGAACTGGCTAATTAAATTTTCTTATAGAAATACAAATTTGAAAACATTTTCATATAGAAATTAAAATTACTTGACCAAAATTCTCTTTTTTATTTTTTTTTTTTTTTGCTATAGAACAAAAATTAGCAAAAATTTTTTTCTTATGAAATAAAATCTTTGACAAAATTTATAAGAATAAAAACATTGACAAATTTTCGTTACAAAATAAAAACTTTTGACAAAATTTCCCTATAGTTAAATTGAAGAATAACTCTGCCAAAAATTTGCTATGAAAAACAAAATTTTGACCGCACAAAATTTTTTTACAAAAAATTAAAACTTTGACAAAACATATTCTAATCATGAAAAAAATTGCAAACATTTTCGTATACGAAATAAAATTTGGTAGAATTGTGGTAAAAGTTTCTTCCAATCGTGATTCCATCGCTTTTTTGTGAAAACTTATTTCCTTAATTTATGTTTATAAAGAACAATTAATATCAGATAGATTACCGATATTCTATATTACAACGATATTAAACAAAAACAATGAGAGCTGTGTGTGATTTGCAATGATATTTTTTTTTATAGTGGATTATAAATCACTTACATTTTCACTTAAAACCACTTACTTACCTTTAATTTAATTCTACAAATCATTCCAATTATCTCTAGGCCTTTTTTTTAATTCTAACAGAACTCACACAAACCAAAAAGAAATATTATATGGTCTAATTTTGTGTTGTTTTTTTGGCGTAAATTTTTTGCTAGCACATAAATTTTTTTAATTTTTTTTAAGTGAAGTTGCCAATCAATTTCAGCATGGTTTGGAATTAATTTTAGGAAAACAACGATCATAGCATGGAAACATGAAACATAGCAACATTATGGGATTTTTTTGTCATTGATTTTTTTAACAAAAAATGAACTGCATGCAACAACAATGTAGAAAACTGTTAGTTAAATTAGAAAAAAATTATCTTATATTATTTTTCTGTGTTTGTCTGTTTGTTTTTTTTTTATTATTTTGATCAGTAATAATTATTATTGTAATAAATATGGATTTATATTGTTAATAATTAACTTGACATTTCTATTTGTTTTTACTTGATTTGTTGCGATAGACAACGTATACAATAATAAATAATAAAAATATATTTACGTGTATGATTTTTTTTTTGTTTAATATGGTTATGTGGATAAATAACTCTACCCTCTCAAACACATACATATAAATATATGCATATGTCTCTAAATAGACATATAATTTATTTTTATTTCTTTATTATATTAGTTAATATAGTAATATAAAGAGAATTATTATGTTTATAATAAACTAAAATTAAAGCATCGAAAATTAGCAAAAACACTAATGGAAAAATAAATTTAAATCTCAAAAAAAAAAAACAAAAAAACTTAATAATAATAATAATAATCTAGGTCTTTATGAAAAAATTATGCTGAGAAAGGATTATATCTGGTGGGGATATTTCAAAGAATTTTGTGCACATTTTTAACTATCACTGTTACTATTTTCGGAAATATATTCTATAAATGCTGGTGGAGTTTTTGAGAAACATGATTGAGAAAATCTTGTATAGAAATAAAAATTTTGGACAAAATTTTAACGGGTGGCAAGCTACTTTATAAAATAAAAAATCGTTTATAACGAGCCTCCAACATCCAAACATTAAAATACTTTCCTCAGGAACGAAATTTTAGACAAACGAAATTTTCCAATTTCTTATAAGTACTTTCTTGTAGGAGATAAACTAGAATTTATGATAAATGATTTCAGAACGATTTGTCTCTTAAAGCTATTTTATTTGCTTTAAAGCTGCAGTACTACGTGTCCAGTTTTCAAGCTGAAACCAGCTTATTTTCACGCGTTTACTTTTTTTAATCAATTAAAATTTTGAAATATTTTAAATGGTTTCGCAATCAATACAGTTTGGATCTTTTCCATCTGCATAATTTTGAACGAGCACTGATTAAAATTGTTATTCGTCTTCATATATATTTTTGCACTTTTAATTAGTGTTTTGTCGGTGAAAAAAACTCGAACATATTACTCAACCTTTACAAAGAAAAATTTTTTAGCGGTCAAAGAAAACTTTGCTTGTCTGAAATTTCAGGGAGCCACAACAATTTCATCATTAATTTCTGAAACATTTTGCTATAAGCAATTGTTTTCAAAAGAAATTTAAAACCAGATGGCATTTTAAAAAAAAATTTTTTTTTTCCCTTTGTCGGTTATATGCCGGAACGTTCGGTTTATATGACGAAATCTACTGTAGTCTGCCGATATAATTCTATAATTTCTAATTGTTCAAGGTTCCCTCTACTTTTCTTGGTATCCTAAATTGTGTAGCGAAACTTGTTGGAATGCTGAAAAAAAGAAATTTTAGATAACCCCAATTCTTCAGTGGATGTTATTTAGTTCCTGAAATCGCTGCCGCTTTTTCGGTCCGTCGCCTTTTTGATTTTTTTCTGCTTTTTGTCGAGTATTGCCTTCTGCTTAAGGTTTCATTATCGCACAAGATCGCGATTCCTGGAGAAGCCTTTTTGTCGGTCACTAATTCGTTTTTGTCGCGTCTGATTTTGCGGCACACTGAAAATTTCTCTAGTCGAAATAAAATTTTGACAAAACTTTTCTATAGAAATTAAAATTTTGACAAAATTTTCCTATAGAAAAAATTTTGACACAAACTTTCCATCGAAATAATATTTTGACAAAATTTTCTATTATGAAGATAACAGATGTTTTGACAAACATTTTGGCTAGCTAGCAAATAAAATTTTGACAAAATTTTACTAGAAATAAAATTTTGACACGAATTTCTTCTATTTAGCAAAACAAATTTCTGACACAAATGTTTCTATTTTAGAAAAAAAATCTTTGGGACAAAATTTTCTATTAGAAATAAAATTTTGCACAAAATTTTTCTATAGAAATCAAAATTTTTGACAAAAAATTGTTCCATTGAAATAAATAAATTTTGACAAAATTTTCGTATAGTAAATAAAATTTTGACAAAAATTTTCTATAGAAATAACATTTTGACAAAATTTTCCGATAAGAAATAACATTTTGACAAGAATTTTCTTATAGAAATAAAATTTTCACAAAATTTTTCTATAGAAATAAAAATTTTGACCAAAATTTGTCTATAGAAATCAGAATTTTTTGAAAAAATATTCTGATAGGAATAAAATTCTTCGGACAAAATTTTGTCTATAAAAATATAATTTTGACAAAAATTTTTTATAGAAATATAATTTTGACAAAATTTCCTATAGAAATTTAAAATCTTGACAAAATTTATGTAGACTAAGAAATAAAATTCTTGCACAAAAATTATTCTATAGAAATTAAAATTTGTGACAAAATTTTTCTATTATAAATTAAAATTTTTGGACAAAATTTTCTATAGAAATAAAATTTTGACAAAATTTTCTATAGAAATAAAATTTTGACAAAATGTTTCTATAGAAATAAAATTTTGACAAAATTTTCTATAGAAAAAAAATTTACAAAAATTTTCTTTACAAATAAAATTTTAACAAAATTTTCTATACAAAAAATTGACAAAATTTTCTATAAAAATATAATTTGACGAAAATTTGCTATCAGAGAAATAAAATTTGAAAAAATTTTTTAGAAAATAAATTTGACAAATTTTGTATTAGGAAACACCTTAAATTTTGACAACAATTCTTTCTATAGAACTAAAATTTTGACAAAATTTGCCTCTATCACGAAATCACGAAATTCTTGGCCAATACTTTATTACTGGCAAATACAAATTTTGACAAAAATTTTCCCTCCCCTAGAAAATAAAATTTGACAACCAATTTTATCACTAGAAATCAAATTTTGAAAATATCTTATTACGAAACATAAAATTTTATGACACAAACTTTTCCTATAAAAATATAATTTTGACAAAAATAATTTTTAATTCAGAAATCAAATTTGACAATAATTTTCATATAGAAATAAAATCTTGACAAAATTTTATTAGAAAAAAATTTTCTTGACAAAATTTTCTATAGAAATTAAAATTCTGGACAACACATTTCCCTCTATATAAATAAAAATTGACAACAATTTTCGTATAGAAATAAAATTTTGACAAAATTTTCTATAGAAATTAAAAATTGTGTGACAAAATTTTCTATAGAATATCAAAATTTTGGACAAAATTTTCTTATCAGAAAATAAATTTTGACAAAATTTTCTATAGAAATAAATTTGACACAAATGTTTCTATAGAAATAAAATTTTTACAAAATTTTCTTATACGAAAAAAAAATTACAAAATTTCTTTACAAATTCAAAAATTATTTTAACAAATTTTCTATTACAAAAATTGGACAAAATGTTTTCTATAAAAATATAATTTTGACAAAATTTGCTATAGTACAATAAAATTTTTGACAACATTTTTTGCTATTTAGAAATTAAAATTTTGACAAATTTTCTACATGAAATTTAAAATTTTGAAAAAAATTTTATAAAATACTAAATGTTGACAAAATTTCTCCTATAGAAACTAAAATTTTTGACAAAATGTTTTCTATAGAAATAAAATTTTGACAAAAGAATTTTATGTATAAATAAATTTTGACAAAAATTTTCTGATAGAACAAAAAAAAATTACAAAAAAATTTCTTACAAACATAAAATTTTTAAACCAAATTTTTCCATAGAAAAAAACAATTTACAAAATTTTACTGTACAGAACTAAAATTTTAACAAAATTTTCTTATAAAAAAAATTTTACAAAATTTTTCTATTATAAAACAATTTACAAAATTTTTCTTATAAAAAATATAATTTTTGACAAATTTTCTGTAGAAATATAAATTTGATAAAAATTTTCTATTAGAAATAAACAATACTAAGGACGAATTCTTCTAAAATAATGAAATTTTAATTAAAGAAAGTTTATAATATTTGCTAGTTTAAAATGATTTTTCTTAAAATTTAGGACACAAATTTTTGAGATATGAGTCCCTCCATTGAAGTTCTTAAGTCTTTTCAACCTCAAGGCAAATTCTTCCTTAAAAGTAAAGGAAAAATATTATTTGATTTATTAGAAATGTCCTAAATTGACTAAATTATTGAATCTTTAGATTTAAAATAAAAACACTTCAAATTTATAGGCAAGACTTATTTTGAGGATTTTTGTATTTTGTGAATTTAGTTTTTTTTTGTTGTTTTTGGAATTAAGAAAATCTTTTTTACTTTGGAAATATCTTGTTATAATTTCTGGACTTTTAAACTTGGCAAAATTTCTTATGGTTACATGAATAGCCTTTATTAATATATCGCAAACAAGGAAAAATGATAAACTCCATAAATCGAGATCTGTAGCCTAATTTTAATTTTTAGTTGATCCTAGATTTAAAGCTACACAGGTTACTTAAAACATGTCTTTACTTTTGAAAGAAGGCCCCATCTATTGGCTCAGAATCAATACCAAAAACCTTTAAGGAAAAAAGTCTAAAGAATTCTTTGGATCCAAGGCTTAAACTTTTGTTTGAAGTGCCAGCAATGCAGTTTTAGGATCAATTTTTGAATGTTTTCTTCCTCCTTTACGCCTCCTAGTGATCTCGAAAAACAACAACAAAACATTGAACTTAAATTTTGCGTACTTGATTCTAGGTAAGGTTAGTGGCAGCGCTGATGTAATTCAGGCCACTTAGACTATTCAGGTTCCATTGTGATACCACAATTGGTGGAACTCTCTCTTATCACTGAGTTGTGCCCGATTTCCATGTTAAGTTCAATGACAAGGACTCTTTGGTGTTCGGGCGACAGGCAGAAACGAACCACAACCATGTGTATGCAAGGCGGGCATGCTAAACCATTTCACCACCGGTGTTCAAAGACATGCGACTTTTAACGGACAGAAGCGAAAATTACAAAATTCTCTCCCTAAAATTTAATGAAAAATTTTGAAGAAATATTATTAAACTTTATTTTAATTAAAAATTTCATTATTTTAAAGAAATTCGATGTCCTTAATATTTTAGTAAATATTCGCCATCCTAAAACTTCTAGGTGCGTAATCCTTTTAATATCACGTAAATATCTTCAGGTTAGATTTAACGCCTAAATAGCCTTCAAAACAAATGTCTTTATATTTAAAGAAGCAGCATCTTTGGCTCGAAATTCAATACTAAAATCCTTAAGGAAGGTAAAATCTATTACGAATTTAAATAAACTTTTTTTTGAGTGTATGAAACGCCAAATGTATATAGTGGATTCATAGGGTTTTGATGAAGTGCATCCATTTCTATAGAAATAAAATTTGACCAAAGTTTCCGCATAGAGAATTAAATTTTTTTCTGTTAGAAATAAAATTTTGCAAAAGTGTATAGTTTAATAACATTCTTGACAAAATTTTCTATAGAAATAAAATGCTTGACCAGAATTTTCTATAGAAAAAAATGTTGAAATACAAATTTTTGAATAAAAATTTTCTATAGAAATAACATTTTGCAAAAATCTTTCCATAGAATATAAGCATTTTTGCAAAAATTTTTCTATAGAAATAAAATTTA
The DNA here is from genome assembly GCA_003123925.1 of Haematobia irritans. Classification (NCBI taxonomy): domain Eukaryota; kingdom Metazoa; phylum Arthropoda; class Insecta; order Diptera; family Muscidae; genus Haematobia; species Haematobia irritans. The sequence continues at coordinate 1,727 of PGFW01042816.1, read as the reverse complement.
TGTAAAATATTTTCATAGAAATAAAATTCTGCAAAATTTTCTTATTAAGAAATAATTTTAACGGAAAATTTTCCATAGAAATAAAATTTTGACAAAATTTTTTCTGATATAAAATAAAATTTTGACAAAAATTTCTATAGAAAAAAATTTTGCAAAGCATTTTTCCTATAGAAATAAACATTTTGCAAAAATTTACTACTAGAATTAAATTTTTTTCAAATTTTCTATAGGAAAATAAAATTTCTGTAAAAATTTCTATAGGAAATACAATTTTAGACAACATTTTTCTATAGAAATAAAATTTTTTGCAAAAATTTTCTATAGAAATAAAATTTTGACCAAAAATTTTCTATTGAAATAAAATTTTGACAAAATTTTCCCTATACATAAAATAAATTTTTGACAAAATTTTCATATAGAAATAAAATTTTGTAAAGATTTCTATAGAAATAAAATTTTGAAGAAAATTTTCCATAGAAATAAAATTTTCTACAAAAATTTTCTATAAAAATAAAATATTTTTACAAAAATTTTCTTATAAAAAATAAAAATTTTGGACAAAATTTCTATAAGAACATAAAATTTTGCAACAAATTTTCTAAATAGCAAATAAAATTTTGAGAAAATTTTCCATAGGAAATACAAATGCTTGACAAAAATTCTATAAAAAAATAAAATTTGCTCAAAATAAAATTTTGCCATAAATTTCTTTAGAAATAAAATGTTGGACCAAATCTTTCTATAGAAATAAAATGTTGACCAAATTTTCTATAGAAAATTTTCCATAGAAATTAAATTTTGCGACAAAATTTTTCTATAAAATAAAATTTTGACAAAATTTTCTATAAGATAATAAATTTTGCAAACATTTTCTATAGGAAAATAAAATTTTTGCAAAAAATTTACTATAGCGAATTAATATTTTTTTTCAAATTTCCATTAGAAATAAAAAATTTTGTAAATTTTTTCTATAGGGAAACTACAATTTAGACAACATTTCTATAGAAATAAATGTTATGCGAAAATTTTCTATAGAACCCATAAAAATTCTTGACAAAATTTTCTATTGAATTAAAATTTTTGACAAAATTTTCTATAAAAACTAAAATCTTTACAAAAATTTTACCTATAGAAATAAAATTTCTGTAAAAATTTTCCTTATCAGAACACCATTAAAATTCTATTAGACAGAACCACCCATACTTTCCATAGATAACTAAACCTTTTTCCAACAAAAATGTTCTATCACAACACCATATACACAAAATTTTTTTACAAAGACTTTTCTATCAAAATAAAATTTTGACAAAATTTCTATAAGAAATTAAAATTTTGCAAAAATTTCTATAGAACAATAGAAATGAGCTGAAAATTTTCCATAAGAAATAAAAAATGTGGAACAAAATTTTTCTATAAAAACATAAAAATTTGGTCAAAATAAATTTTCGCCAAATTTTCTTAGAAATAAAAATGTGACCAAATTTTTCTATAGAAATCAAAAGTTGACAAATTTTCTATAGAAATTTAAAATTTTTGAGAAAAATTTTCCATACAGAAATAAAATGTTGACAAAATTTTTCTATAAAGAATAAAATTTTGACAAAATTTTCTACCTAGAAACTAAAATTTTGACAAAATTTTCTATTAGAAATAAAAATTTTGCCAAAAAATTCACCATAAAATAATATTTTTGCTAAAAAATTTTTCTATTAGATCTTCTCTCTTTT
>PGFW01042805.1:640-15582 GCA_003123925.1 Haematobia irritans | reverse complement strand
AGGTAAACAGCAAGATTGATTGAATATCAACGATCACAAGCGTTATGTATAGTATCGTTTGCTTAGTGTATAGTGCCATGTACAATTGTGTGTACAATTTTTTTTGTAGTGATTTCTAAAACGGTGGTGTAGACTTTGAAGTTGACAAATGAGGAGCACTAAAAATAAACGAGAATTGAATTGTTTTGCAAATAAATTCGAATACGTAATGATATTGCAACCTTACGACATTGTAAAAGCCAATGCGGGAAGGGAATTACCTGTACACAGCGATTTTATTAGTCTGTAAGAGTTCAGCATTCGAGGATGGTTTAATCCCATAGGATTGATATGAGGAAGCTATCTAAAAAGTGGCATGCGTCTCTATTGAAAAAGAGCAGCAGGCACTTGTACGGACATCATTTGAAATTGATGAGCACTTCTCGACAGGGTCAGGGATGCATTGTAAAGGGTCTCCTTTGAAAGAATGATGAAATTCGAGAAGGATGTGTTTGCAAAAAAGTCACCCTAATCGATGGATTCAATAAAGTTGTGTTATGGACTGATAAAAAGGAAGGAGGGAAGGGATAGCGTATGAATAAAAGGAGCTAATACGGTTTTCTGCGCCTTTTTGTTCAAATATACACGAGTGGTATTGTTATTCCATGTTGCCCTTAGCGGACCGAGACGCGCGTGGAGTCCCAGCTTGCCCACTCATCCGTACATGGATGGGGCACGAGAAGGGGAACTGCCTGGTGCGCGCTGAGGCGCGGAGCGAGTTAGGGGCCCAAAATATACTAAGTAAAAGAGACTGCGATTATGGTCCGCACCTTCTTATGGAAAAAAATATCAGTAGATTACTGGTTATAGCGAACGAGCCCCATAGGGACCGAATTAATAACGTCGATTATAGAAAACCGAAATGTCCGTTTGTAATCCAAATAAAGTGTACACGAAATAATTCATTTAAGTTTTTTGTGTTTTTTTATCATTAATGGTAACTAGCATTCTCAGTGGACAATTCTAATTCGGCAAGCATTGAAAATGAGTGTTAGGAATTGTGGTTTGTGTTTATAAATTAAGAAGAGAATTTCTTCTGTATAATTTACCTTTCAATAATCTCTCAAAGACGAGGATACTAAAATATACGAAAGACTCTTCTGGATATTATCAGAGCCGGACAGACCAGCCGGCACGTATGCAGCATTCACCTGCACGGTCCCTGCAGAATGTAAATACTCAGTGCATATACTCCGCACACGTAAAAGAGAGTGCACGTGCAACCACCCAACGCATTGGAGTTCGGTAGCATTTTGTTGAGCTGCGATTACAGCGATTCATTATGTATACAACCAGATTATATCGGCGGTCCATCGCAGCTCGCATCGCCCTCACCTGAGAGGCAGAAGCGACTTTTAACCAGAACTACAACGATTCTGAGTTTGAAATATTTCTTCTTGGTGTCATTTGCAGACCCCGGGTTTCTCGTTTGGGATAAGCTCGAAAACAAAATTCTGGATGATTCCCCGCATATACTGATTTGTCTTTATTTAGTATTCCGCGTGACCAGTGACAAAAAATTGAGATTGAAAAAATCAAAAATCTAACGTACCAGACTTACATCGAGTCGTTATAACGCGACTAACTGTCATGTCAATTAAGCTGACCGTCAAATTGGTCGTCTAAAAGCAGATGTGGTGCCGGGAGTGCGCTAAAAATCGGAGTCGTTCTAGCGAGCGATAATGCTTAGCGCGATCGGTACAAACTATTAAGAACCAACTGCTTCTGAACAATCCGTCGTTATAAACGGATGTCGTTATAACCGGAGTCCGCTCAATAAGATAATTCTAACTGTACTGCAAATACGATATTCTGAACGATTTGATTATTCTTACTAATCGACTTTTGATTTCGGGTGGTTTTAAATGGACCAAAAGTGTGAAGCAATCAATGAAGGTTAGGTTAGGTTAGGTGGCAGCCCGATGTATATAGGCTCACTTAGACTAATTCAGTATTCATGTGTGTCCACATTGGTCACTTTGAAGTGCTGCCCGGAATTCCATGTTAGGCGTCAAAAAATGGACAAAGGGACCGTGCCTTTTTATAGCCGAGTCCCGAAACGGCGTTCCACATTGCAGTGAAAGCCAAAAAACCCAAAAATAGAAAAAAAAAAAAACCAAATGTTAGTTTATTTTGAGAAAATGTTTACTAAAATATTTTACTAACGCAATGGTCGTTTGGGAGGCACCGTGGTGCAATGGGGTTAGGTTACGGGTATAGTGGCAGTCGGTTATATCAGGCTGCACTTAGCACTATTCAGTCCATACCACATTGGTGAAGCTTCTCTTACATCAACTGAGTGCTGCCCGATTACCCAGTTGTTGCCAGTAAATTTTTTGATTCTTCCCCCAAAATCCTTAAAGAAAAAAAACCCCCTAAATTGGACATAGACTTTTTTCAACCCCCAAACATTTTTACAGTATGTAAAAATGTACAAAAAGAGAACCCACAAAAAAATTTCGTAAAAAAAAATCCTGGTAGTGATAACACATAGTAAAAATTAAATTTAAAACACAAATATATAAACTTGAAAGAAGATTTTTTTCTGAGGAACAAAATTAAATATCATCAAAATAAAGTTTTTTTATGCTAAAAATTTTCTTTTGAAGTAAATAAATCATTAGATAAATTTCATATAACACCAAAGCTTGTCCACAAATTCGGGTTCGAATTCTGCATTTCAGACAGAACACCAAAAAGTAACACTGCTGGTGTGGTGTCAGTAATACTGGTGACATTTCTGAGGAGTTTCAACGGTATTCTCACTAAGTGCATCGTAAGCGAAGGAATATGATCAACCTCAAAATACATGATTTTTGCAAAGAGCAAGAAATGTTAATTTTTATGGTGACCATATGTAACATGTTTGTCACTAAATGTTAATTTTCCTCGTCAAATAATAACCTGCTTGCCGACAATCAAGATAACAATGATGTTCCTAGAAAAAGAAACATGGTTGTTTCGAAAAACGCATGTTAAATGGTCACACACCTAAAATAAACATTTTGCTCTTAAAAATTATGTTTGAGGTGAAATCATAATTCCTTCTCTGGGTGTGGTTGGCACTGAAATGTGGAACGCCGTTCGCCACATCGAGTATAAAAGGAGGTGCCCTAAGTGAGGGTCTAAATGGCGATTTCGAATTGGTAAAAAAGGTGCAAACATTCTGGAAATTGTCTCTGCAACAAATATGAAGGGCACTGTTATAGCTTTTGGTCCTGTATCCCTCACAAATATTAGATTGAATTAAACAATAATTTTTTGGAATGACAACTATACATTTGAGTGAAAATATAATGGACGAAAAAAGTAAGTGTAACACCAAAGCACAATATTTTTTCGAAACGAAAAAAACGCCTAAGGTGAGCCTGATACATTCGGGCGCCGCCTAACCTAACGGCTAACCTTTGTTTTATTTAATTGTAATCAAATATTAAAAATGCCCCCTTCAACAAGATGCGTTTTAAAAAAAGAATAAGTCATTGCATACTTGCTTGAATATTTAAGAAATATGGGTTGCACGGATCCCTTATTTTTTTCTCAAAAATTCCAATGTTTTTGTTGAGAAATTGGCTGCTCCACTTTATAAAGATCTAGACATATTTTTCTTTTACCCACCCAAAAATTCCCCGCAAAAATAAATTTTACCCCTAAAAATGCTCCGCCTAAACGTGTAAGGAAAACCCCTAAAATTTGGAGGGAAAACCCAAAACGCGTGACAACACTGCGCGAATTCCCATGTCAAGCTCAAATGACTAGAGAGGCTCTCCTTTTTATACCCCAGTCCGAACGGCGTTCCAAATTGCAGTGAAAACCACTTAGAGAAGACTTTGATACCCTGCGAGAAATGTCACCAGCATTACTGAGGTGGAGACAATCCACCGCTATAAACAAACATTTTTGGTGCATTCGGCTCGAAGCAGGAATCGATAGCCAACAGAACCACTTGTAAAATGGCAAGGCACGAGCAATGCTAACACATTTGACTCAAAGAGCAGCCACTGGTGGCTCCCTGGTCAGTGAGAGCTTAACATTAAGACAGTGGCAAGAGAACGAATTTAAGGATTCAGAGAGAGCGTGCCGAACTTGAGAACTATTCAGATCCATTGTGATACCACATTAACATAAAAGTAGCCTATTAGCAGGCAACAGAAAAAAAATACTCAGCGCAAAATGATTTCCAATTAAAAAAGTTAATTTGAAGTTGAGTTGAGTTTTTTTCAATTTCATACAATTAAACTTGGTGACAGGGATTAAGCTTTTATTAATCAAGAGAATAGAAACCGCATTAAGTTTAGCAATTATGATATCAAAAATTATGATTCGAAAGTAATAATTTATAAAAAAATTTTTAATTAAAAAAGTTAGATTGATACAATAAACTTTTAATCATAAATTACCGAGAGATAAAAGTCAGAGATTTAAAAAAGTAGAAATTAAAAAAATTTTCGGTTTATAAAAATGTTTTAAGTGTACAATTTTTTATTGTCCGAAGAAACAAATTCACACACAATTGTTAATCCAAAGTAAAAAATTCTAGCAGCCATTTAAACAGGTAATTTGCAAAAATAACGTTTAGCTTTGTGTGTGTGTGAAAGTGTGAAGTGAATAGATTAATAGTGTGAAGTTTTGGCAATCAACAAATCACAATTACAAATTAGTGTAATTGAAGATCAATTAACCAAAATTAATTGAAAATCTTGGATAAATGAATCAGAAAGTAAAGTTTGTTAATCAACGATTTGTTTTTCTACTGGACCCAAGTTAAGAACTGTGATTGAATTACTATGCATTTTCCGATGAGATGTCGAGAAGACCTATTTACAAATTAAAGAAATTAATTGAGAATTATCAAATTAATTTTCGTTATGATTAGAGACCAGAAAAAAAGAATCTTTTGTGTGCATGGTGGGCACTTCTAGTTTTAAACACACGGACCCCTTCACTTATTATTGTTCCTTTTGTAGAAACCAGACCAGAGTGAACTGTGTTGTACCAGATCACAAGCGATAAAGATCGACGCACAACACTGGCCCTAATGACGCACACACCGTATTTGGCACAGTCTGAACTGTTTGGCCAAAAATGATCTAAAGGCAATAGATGCCAAGCATGACACAAGGGATTTTGTTCACCTGTCTTGCTTATATGCGTCCGTGTATTAGCCCAATGGACAAATTTTTGGTTTAAGATCCGCCCACTTTTTATCTATTGGCCTTTTGCAACAGTAAAAAAGCTAACCACGATGTCTTTTCCCTCGCCCCTTTCCTTCATATTAAACTTAAAGTTCAGCTTCCTGTCCCAAAGTAAACGCCAAGGTATTTTGCACACTCACCAAAAAGGGAAATTTACAACGTACCCCAGCAACGGATCCGGCGAGCCCCTAAAGAGGAAATGGGCCTCAAAACGTGGAGGAGTTTTGCATCTTTGCAGTGCATGGACTAGTTCTGTTCGCTGCATGATGTTACTCCCAAGCCCCACTTATATCTTCGCCGTCATCTTCTCTGAAAATATCTCTAATTTATAGTGTCCCATTAGGAATGGGATGATGAATTTCCCCTGAACAGCTAGCGCGCACATCAAATCTGCGTATATGCCAACACTGTTGTATCGTTTCTTTTGTGCTAGGCGCTTCGATAATGCCAGAAGGTTGTTTCATAGCAACATTCCAAGTGATGAGGAAGCTCTTTCCCTTGGGAACGTGCCTCTGACTGAATAGTCACAATGAGCCGTCAAATAGTGGGTTTGGCTTATCCTAGTACTATGAATCATAATTTTTGAAGACCTCGATATTTGCGTGGTACGAGTTGAAAAAAATTAGTAGAGAAGTGTAAAACTGGAATTGTGAAGATAAACTATGAACACAATTTATTGTAAATAAGATTCTTATACATTTATCAGAATGAAATGAAACTAGTGTGTAGTATGTGCGAATTTCGGAATTTAGTTAAAACATTAAACATCACTTTTGTATAGATCAATTTTTCTCATTCTTAAGTTTCATTGCATGAAGCGTAACCAAAATCTAAGATATAAAGTAAGGCATTTTAGTATTTAGCTATACTGCGTGGATATAATCTTCCTGCTGTAGACGAGCTCAGGGCCTACCCAAAAGTGGTCAAAGATAAAAGACTTCTAAGTAATATGTCGTCTAAATATATATTCGGTAAATTATTTATCACACGTTGCATGCGGACAAAGCCAAATTCGTATCTTCGTTCATCATTGTAAGAATAATCGAGTAGCTACGAACACCTTTTCCCTGATTTTACGGAAACAGAGAAGGAGAGAGGAAGAGCGGGGGGGAGGTTGCCAGACTTTTGACCGCATGCGACTGTGTCGCATGTACTTCACGCTGTATGGAAAATTACATCATAAAGTCTATTAAAACAACAAATTCTGGTTCCTTTCTCATCCGTTTTTTCCCTCTTCTCACATCATAACAAGTGGACACACTAAAACATGTCGTTGTTAAAGTGTGATGGATGGAAATTGTATAATTGTTTTATTTTGTAAAAAAAAACACACACACACACAACAACAAATCCTCCCATCTCAAACTTCGCACTACCACTTAATTGAAAGGGTGGAAATGAGGCGTTTTGGCCTTTGGTGTATACGAATTCTATTCCAGTGATATGGTGTGTTTATAATCTGCTGTCTAACGCCCTGTTAACATTTGTAAGCCAATGTCCCGAAAAATTACCGCCATCTGTGAAAGTTCCTGTACTCAAACTTCATGAATAGTGCGTGTCCACGTATACTTGAGATAATGCCACTTCATTTGGGTTGGGATTTTGTTTCTATTATTATGAAGGCTATTTATACTACGTTTTGTTTGTTTCTATAATATTGTTGTTATTTATAAGTTTGATTAAGTAGTTTCTATTGAACTAACCTCTGAATGTGTGGAAGAATTTGAATTAAATACCTTTTGAATTGTATAGAAAAATCTAAATTGAAATCGGTATTATTTATAAAAATAATAAATGTGTTAATAAAATCTCATACCTGTAACTGCAAAAAACTTTGTGATATCTCATTAAGCACAGATATATCTCTGAACCATTTGGTTTGGACTTAATGGTTTGTGTGTTTTGTTTTGTAAATTGGCTTCGCACGGTGGCCCACCAGATACCTTGAGTTTTTATTACACCCCGTGGATTTTAACCGCAAAGGGAAACAAGGTCTTCGAACCGGATTTTTGGAGCAAGGGAGGCACCTTATCGAACAAAAGAAGCGACGAATGTTTTAATCCAAACCAAATTAAAGAATTAAAAGTAATTGTGATTGTTTTGTTTCATTGTTAAACATTTATAGTTCCCTCTGATCTCCACTTGATCATCTGCAACTCTACCCTGTTTCTGGACGTCACATCTCTCTTTATTGCAAGAGCCGTCAATTGTTTTTTAGTTTGATAAGTGCAATTTATAGTGAGTTTTTTCGGAAGTAAATAAAATTTCTACACCAGACACATAAACAATGAAATAAACATAGGAAATTTCAAGAAAAGTGAAAAGTGAAAAAAAGAAAATAATAATTGAAGAATACAAATACAGACTGTGTGAAAGTGAAACAGATATGTACTGATGTGCAAAAAGAACTTTGTGAAATAGCGCGAGACTTTTCTCTCTGTCCTATTTTGTCGACGAGGTTTGTTGTTGCATTTTTTCGGAATCAAGGTATGTCACCACAATTTATTTAATTCTGCCCACCAGTTATACATATTGGAATACTAACTCCTGCCATTATATAAACATTGTTTCGAACCTCTTTAAAAATAAGATGGTGATTTGCGTCGGTTTTTTTTGGGTTAATATTTTCGCGTATGATACTTTCTTTAATTATAATAATTATATGTCCCTAATATGATTATCAATCTGAAGTTATGAAAGGAGAATTGCGAGTTTGTCGTCTCCACCCCGATTCTGCTTTTTAGTTGTTCTAGTCGCCGGGAGACACTCAGTGGTGGCTTAATCTCACTTGGCGTGTGAAAGAAATTAAAGACTATTTTTTTTTTAATTGATTGAAAGTAAATACTTCATACTTTGTTTCTTCATTTTTCCCTGTATCATGCTGACCACTAAATCTTTTCAAAGATAGAAATTCTGCGTTTATACGAAGAATAGCGGTATTTGCGAATGCAAAAGGATTCTTGCTTTTTTTTTTGTTTTGATAAAATTTTAAGCCTGATTTTTCAATCGGCATAGTTAAATCGCGACGGTATTTAAGTTTGATGTGTGATGGCACGCGCACACTAGTAATTATTGATGGCAAGGACCACTTTGAATAGGAAGATCTGTCGACTTGGCAACAATGGATAGTGATTATCGAACCCAAGCAAAAAGTTATGAAATATATTATTTTCAGCAAATTTAGAAATATTTTTGCTTGTGGCAAGTTGAAATTAAATTTTAGCATTGTTAATGCAATTGAAAGGGCCTACTTTTTTACCGTTTCCGCTTTTTACTCTTCCATATTGGTTTTTGTGTATATGCTTGGTAGGTGCGGTTAACTTGGTCAGATTTCACTTGAGGAGACATATAATAAGGAGTACGTGACAAATCATATACTTCTTGGAAGTAGACCTCAGTATAACAAGAGGGGTCCGTTGTTCGGGTTGGTTTTATTGTTCCTTTGTGCTTTGCACTGTGAAAATGTGTATTCTCCGATGGGTGATTTGGTAATAGCTTGAATTTTAATTGGCTCCAATGATCGGACTGCGGTAATTGGAGTGGCGTGATTCTTTTTTCAGGTTTTTTGGTCATTGTATTTATTATGATGGCAAATTATTTGCAGTTGACATTTAACATTTGATCCTGACTTACTTTCAAGTGAATAAGGACGTTGAGAAAATTTTGTTTTGGGATGAATCTGGTATCTAACGTACGACTGACTCGAGAGTGCATTGATTTCCGGATCACCTCGGGCCCCAATTATATTTGTAATCGTGGAGTAAATTGATTATAGATAGGCGAATGATTGATTGTCTCCTCTACACAGGAAAGAATATCATTGATTGAAGCTGAAATTTTTTGAAAGTTGAAGGAAAAGGAAAGAAGAAAGGGTGATGAAAATTTTTATTTTTGAATTTGTTTAATTTACGATATAATTTCAAAACACGCAATTGTCTGATCCAAATAAGAATCAAAGCCAATTAATCAGGGTAGTTGAAAGATAGTTACCTGTTTTTTAATTAAGAATTTAATGCTTGGTTTTGCAATCGAACACTCCGATTATATTGTTTGTGATTGAAATTCAATTAAGAATTCGATGCTTGAGCAAATCTTGGAAGTCAAATCAACTTTTTTAATTCACAGATTTTTTCCTGTGCCCAAGTTGGAAGCTATGATTGATACTCATCATTTTCGTAATTGGAGATATTTCAATTAAAAGTAGTTGGCAGTCGATTGGTTTCCGTGATTGAATCAGAAAAGGAGATTTTTTGTGTAATATAAGTTTAAATTCAGTGTTGGGGCAGTTTTTATTTGAATTTTTTAACTGCAAGCCACTTGAACAGGTGAAAGTGGCCGTGCCCGGAGAAGATTGATTAATTTTAATGCAGCTATATTAATTAATTATTATTCAGTTAATCTTGATTGTTTGCGGTAAATTTTTGTGGTTGAGGCAGCTTTAGTTGGAAAGTTAATTGGACTTGCGGAAGTTATACTTCTGGAGGCGGACAGATTTGCATTATGGAGGGTCCTGTTCTTTTACGGAAATTTAAGAGATTTGCCGCTTTGTTCTTGGATTTTGAGAATGAGTATAACGCAATGTCAAATGCCTCTCATACGATGTTCACTGTGGAGCTTCGTAAGGAGGAGTTTAAGGAAGTCTTTGGAATAAGGTAAAAACTTCTTATGAGAAATTTAGTATAGATTCTGATTTCTCGGAGGAACAGGAGAAAGAGGCGTCGGATCTTTTCAAACAGTGTAGGGAGGCGTACATCACATGCGCGGCGGCTATGGGGGAGCTTTCTCAGACGTTTTTGAATAGCTCCGTTCTCACATCGACGGCCCATTCGGTGAATCAAACGCCTCATCAGGTGGAGGATATTAGAACAAATGACCATCGCTTGCGATTACCTCCTTGCACCACCGAGATTTTTAAAGGTGACTATCTTTCTTGGCCGTCATTTAGAGATATGTTTACGGCAGTTTATATCGATTGTAGATCCATAACTGCAGTTGAGAGATTGTTTTATTTACGTCAGAATACTCAGGGTGAAGCCTTGGAAATTGTTAAGAAGTCACCACTGACTCACGAGGAGTTTGAAATGGCGTGGAACAATCTGAAAAGGAATAGTTATGAGAATACAGCGAATTTCTTGTAAATACCAATTGAAAATAACTTTTCAACCCTGAACCCAGTTAGAATCGGAAACCGCTCAGATATAAAAAAAGAAAAAAAAAAAAAAATAAAAAAAAAAATAAAAAAAAAAAAAAAAAAAAAAAAAGAAAAAACAATAAAGATAAAAAAAAAAAAAAGAAAAAAAAAAGAAAAAAAAGAGAAAAAAAAAAAGAAATATAAAAGAAAACAAAAATAAAGTAAATAAAAAAAGGATTAATAAAAAAAAAAAAAAGAAGTTGCAAAGGGATATTAACAATTGGCATGGACTTCGGCTTAATTTATATGGATTGATATTGATAGTTGGGAATCCTATCTTTGGTGTTTGTGCTCCTCACGACTTCCGGTCACTACACTTGCCTTTGCTGGGAGCAGACGGACCCTGTGAGGCGAAAAGACGAAGTCTCGAGATGGGCGGATCTCGATAACTTTTTGACCGCTCGTTTTCAGTCGTTGGAGACAGTTTTTGACTTGACACATAGTGGTGTTCATGAACAGGTGGGAAAACTAGATAATTCCACGGTCACACATAGAAGAGTTAAGACGTATCAGGCGGGTACCAATAAAGTCGTTTGTTTTATATGTTCTCAGGAACATTATCTTAAATATTGTAATAAATTCTTGGAACCAAGATGTCTTCCAGAGGAATCGAGATTTGGTATCTGTCAAGAAGAATAACCTCTGTTTGAACTGTTTTAGTAACAACCATAGGGTATATCAATGTTCCAGTAAATTGAGCTGCGCCAAGTGTCAATCGAGACATAATACATTGTTACATCGCGAAGCTCGTGTAGCTTTAAGTACGGATGTAAAAGAGACTGAACCAAACGACCCTATTTTGATTTCTGAAGTTTCTACAGTTGATCAGGAGGTACAGAATTGTTTTGCTAGATCTCAACGGCAGGTATTACTAGGAACTGCTCTGGTGAACATTAAGTATGATTAAATGTATATTGCAAGGGCGCTTTACTCGACCCGGGTTCTCAGGCATCTTTTATATCTGAGAAACTTCAGAGACGCCTTGGCTTGCCAACTACGACGATAAGCGCAAGAATTTCAGGATTGAACAATGCGCTGGCGGGATTAACCCAGAAACAATGTACATTTGAATTAGCTTCCACATATCGAGATCATTCAGGAATTCAGATGTGTGGCTTGGTACTTCCCAAGCTGACTGGGAAACTTCCTAGTTCATCTATTTCTATTCCGAACAGCTTTTCTCTGGGAGATGCTACAATTGGCCGATCCTAATTTTCTCTAAAAAGCATCAGATAGAATTCTGATTGGGGCAGATTTTTATCCTTGACATTATCTGTTGGATGGGGGTTCAACGGAACGTTTGGGTTCACCTTGTTGCTCAGAACGACGATATTTGGTTGGTGTTTTGTCTCAGGAGCCTTTGCATAGTGATGTAGCAGTTTTACTACTGTTGTAATGTTTTTGTTAATGAGATTTCTGTATGAATCCTGCAAATTGGAACATTTTTGGAAATTGGAGGAGTCTCCAGAAAGTGTCTGGGGCCGGGTTTACGCAGAGGAGGAATATTGCGAAAGTTGTTCAGGCGAACAACGACACCGATCCCTTGACGGTAGATTTTGTGTTATCCTTCCTTTCAAAACCGCAGCATTTGGAGGAAAGGGATTGGGGCTATCGAAAAGGAAGGCTTTTCGACAATTTCTACGAAACGAAGCTTCTTTGGTACGGAATATGGAATTGAAAGCGAAGTATGATACTGTCCTCGCTGAATATGAATCCTTAGGTCATATGATTCGGGTGGGCCCGCTTACAGAAAAGAGTACGGGGTATTATTTACCCCACCATGCGGTGGTAAAGCCAGAAAGAACGTCAACAAAGTTAAGGGTGGTTTTTAATGCATCCTATCCCGACCTCAAAAGTGACTTAGTTTGAATGACACTTTGTATCTGGTCCCGTTTTACAAAATGATTTAACAATGTTGTTGATTATGTCGCTGGCGATTCTATCGATAAGTTTTTAAAATGGGGATATTGAAAAGATTGTATCGGCCAGATCTATTGCATGACGAATTCTTACCCAGACGTTTCAGAGGAATTGTTTTTCGAAGGGATCCAAATGAATGGATATTCAGGATTTTTGATTAAAGACTGTTACTGTTCGGTGTTAATTGTGCACCTTTTTTGGCAATTAGAAGTTTGTTGCAACTAGCTTCTGATGTGGAATGTGAATTACCATTCGCTTCAAAAATTTTGCGACATATGATGTATGTAGACGATGCACTTGCAGGGGCACATGAATTAGAAGTGGCAATAGAGCTAGGAATCAACTAATTGCTGCATTATCCTCCGCTGGATTTACTATGAGAAAGTGGACCGCCAATGACGACAGAATTCTAAAGGATTTACCACAAGAACAATCTTCTTAGTGAGCACTTTTTAGAAAATTGACGAATGAAAAGCAGACAAGAAAGCTTTGGGTGTCCGTTGGAAATGCATAAAAGCGATACATTTTACTTTTCCGATGAGACCCATTCATCTGAAGGACGTATTACACGAAAAGGGAAGTTTTGTCATAATAGCTTCATTGTTTGGAATCACCGGGGTGGTTGGGGCCAGTCATTTAATCGGTGGCGAAATACTTGATGCAGCAAATATGGGCTTTGATACAAACTGGCTGGGACGAGTATTTGACTGCTCATAGTAACACGCTGGTCTGCAAGTTCATAGGAATGATAATGAAGCTTTAAACCATATTAAGAGTAGAACGGTGGATAGGGTTTGACCCAAGCACTCATTGGAAATACACTGGATTTTCGGATGCCTCTGACGAGAGCATATGGAGCTTGTGTATAATGTAAGGATAAGACTAATAATGGTATCGTTCTTAACTCAACTTGACTGTTTGCAAAATCAAGGGTAGGGCACCTCTTAAAACTGTCTCTTTTGCCAAGACATAGAATGTGTGGGCACTGTTATTGGCGAGTTGATTGTAGCATTACGGACCGAATTGAGTTGAACAGTAATCGTACCAAGTTCTATGTGGAGTGATTCGAATGATAGTGCTCGGCTGCTTCAGAAGCCCGCCTTGTTCGTGGACGACTTTATTTCGACAGAGTGTCCGAGAAATTGTTGATTTAGTTGGAAGAAGAATTGTTGGAGACACGTCAGGATCGGAACATCAATCGCAGCGATATCATTACAGTAGACGCGTACAACCTAAGGATTTGAATAGATAACCTCGTTACGGGTGGCATGGTCGATCTTGGTTGTCCGAACTGAGGCAACGAACTGGGAAATTGAGTCTCAGACGAGAATTTTCTACGAAGAGAAGAAGAAGCATTAAGAAATATTCCTTTCATACATCAAGAACTTTGAAGATGTGTTAGAGTCCGGTTTTCCTCTTATCAAAGCATTAAGGGTCATGGCATATGTCTAATCAGATTTATTTCATTACTTAGGAGAAAGTTCGATTCGGTTCCGCTGATGCAAAGATTTCGTTAATGAATTGCGGTTGTTAAACGGAAACTCATTATTATCGACGCAAAAGGTATACTTTCTGAAGAGTAATTTAAAATTCTTACCAATGGTCCAAGGCTCTAATCAATTCGAGTAGCAGCTTATTAAATTTGCACCATTTGTCGACGAGGAATGGATTAATTCGTGTTTGGGGTCGGCTGCCAAGCCGATCTTCCTTGTCTTTAGTGAAAGACAGTCCTAATTATTTTACCTTACAATTGTAAGCTGTCGCATCTCTTAGTATGCTTTATACACCAAGTTACTTTGCATGGAGGCATTCAGTTGATGCTGAGGTTCTCGAGAGGGAAGTTCTGATTCCGCAAGGTCGAGGACGTTAATAAAATCGGTTATAGTCGTTGCAAACATGTACTATTATGCTAAGAGATCCGCCGCGAACAGATTAATGTCTGCATTCCAGTTTGATAGATACTATAATTGAACGACCTAATTCACGTCGAGTGGGTGTCGATTTTGCTGACCTTTAATGACATCGAAGATATATAAGCGGCAGGGCTTGTTTGATCCTAAAGGTTATGTTTCGATTTTTGTTTGCTTCGCCACAAGGGCAATACATTTGGAAGCTGTTAGTGACTTGTCTACACCCACCTTTCTGGCTGCTTTTGCAAGATTCGTTTCCCGACGTGGAAGCCCGAAGGACATGTACTCTGATAATGGAACAAATTTCGTCGGAGCTTCACGGGTATTAAAGTCAGATTTTCGAAATTTTATTCGAAATATAAGTTCAGAGGTTATGGAAACATATGTGATATAAGGACCACTACATTGGCGATTCATATAATGCCCGGCAGGGGCACCCCACCTCGGGAGGCTTGTGGAAGCTGCGTAAAGTTCATTTAAACATATTTCAGAAGGAATAGCTCAAATTAAGAGTAATCAATACGAAGAGTTTTCAAACCCTATTTGGCTCGCATTGAAGCTGTTTAACTCTAGCCCTTTTGCCCCTTGTCTGAGGATGTGTCTTGTATTGATGGCTTTAACTCGACTCCTGGACCATTTCCGGGTTGGCACCCTTTTAGCCCCACCGGAACCAAGCTCAAATTAATG
>PGFW01042800.1:20616-31107 GCA_003123925.1 Haematobia irritans | reverse complement strand
CTAGCCAAGGTATTAGAGAAAGTTCAGGAAATTTCTATTTCCAACTTTCTTATTTAGTGTAATTAAAAAGAAAAATTAGTTTTAATTTAAAACATACATACATTTATAATAATTGTAGTTAATTTTTCTATTGTAAAAAAAACTAAAATAAAAAAATAAAAATAAAATGTATAAAAGCAATAAAACAAAACACAAACAATAAACTTTTATATATAAAATAAAAAGAAAAATCTATGAGTGTTTCCTCTTAGTTTCTACAAATGAACAATGTGATGAATAATGTTTTTTACTCGCAATTTCATGACTTATAAGCAAAATTCTCATTTTATCAAATTTGATAAGAATTTCATTTCAAATTGGTTTTTGGATAAACTGTGAACCCACCCCCCCCAAACATTATAGGTCTAATCTTACAGCCAATCACTTCGGCCAGCTTGTTATTACATAGCCTGGGAATAAACGAAGACATTGGCAAACATAATCAAAATAGAACTATTAAACATACTCTCATTAATTTTTCCCTCGAACCGGTTCCTACCACTCTCTTTCCTATCGCAGATCTTCTTAATGGCGATAAAGCTGTGTGGCTAATGTGTCATAATAAAATTACTAATAAAAGATTAAATATAAAAACATAATTATACAAAAAATCGCGACCCAACTAAATCGAAACAAGTCAACCATATGATTGGCAAGATTAAGATCGAGAATCACAAGTTCAATTTTTTGTTAATGCTTTGCCAAACTAATCCAGGGCAACCATTTTGTGCGTGGCGTCTTGCATGTTACTTCGCAAAATATATGTTGAGTCCTTAAGAAATGGGATACAGTATATGTTATTAAAAGTGAAATTTTTTGAATCTTTAACTGTTAATTTTTCTACATATAGAACTTGTTTATATTTTCACCTAGCTTAATAAATCAGTACTAAGGCAATTGTGCGAACTGTTTGAGCGATATTAGCGGTTTAAAAATTAAAGTAAAAATACTCGAAAATAAATATCCAAAGCTTTGTAATTAATACAAGAAAATAACTTTAAAATAAACTAAGGAATTAATTATAAATTTTGCAATAAATCATTTTGTAAAGTGTTGTGTTTACTTACCCTACCATACACTTATTGGATGGGGGTTATATTAACTTTGTCATTTTCGTTTGTAAGCACATCGAAATATTTTGCCTCTAAGACCCCATAAAGTATATATATAGTATATATATATATATTGGCGTCATGGTGAAATTCTGAGTCGCATCTTGAGCATGTCTCCGTCCGTCTTTGAAATCACGCCTAACTTCGAACGAAACAGCTATCGACCATATAACGCGACCCCCAATTTAGCCATGTGGATCCTCTTTAGGAAGGCAAATTTCATCCGATCTTCGCCGAAATTTGGCACATGGTGTTTGATATAAGGCTCTATAACAACCATGCAAGAATTGGTCCATATCGCGTCCATAATTATTATAGCCCCCATATAAAACACGATCCCCAGATTTTGCGCTTGCGGAGTCTCGTAAGAGAAGCAAAGTATTCATTCCACAGATCGGCTGCTAATTTGGTACATGGCTGATATCTACTATAATGGTTCTCTAACATTCATTTGGGCAAAAATTGGTCACATCGATTCATAATTATAGTATAGTCCCCCATATAAACGCGATCGCCAGATTTGGCTTGCGAGAGCCCTATTTTGGTGGAAGGGAGCAAGAATTTCACCCGATCTTGGCTTGAAATTTGGCTACGTGGTGAAATTTTGTGTTACATGTTGCGCTATGTGTATATGGCACTCCTCGCTAAACAACTCATGCCTCCAAAATTGGCTCCATATCTGTTCTATAGTTATATATAGGCCGATCTCCAAAAATAATTCTACCACAAATTTATTTCTATATATAAAATTTTGGTCGTGTTTCAAAATTTTATGTACTTATGAAATTTTTTGTCAAAATTTTATTTACTATATCAAAATTTTGTCCAAGATTTTATCGCTATTAGAAAATTTTTGTCAAAATTTTTATTTCTATAGAAATTTTTGCTTTGAAATTTTATTATTCTATAGAAAATTTTGTCAAAATTTTTTTCTTATTTTAGTGAAAAATTTGTTTAGTAAAAATTCTTTATTTCTATAGGGAAAATTTGTCCAAGGGATTCCTTTTATATCGGCGTGAATTTCAACGAGAGAATTTTGTCAAAATTTTATTTTCTAATAGGGAAACCGTTTATTGTCATAAAGAATTTTATTACTATAGAAAATTTTATCAAAATTTTTATATACTATTTTAGAAAAATTTTGTCTAAAATCTTTACTTTCTCAATAAGCAAAATTTATGTATTACAAAATTTTAATTTCCTACTCACGAAAATTTTGACAGAATTTAATATCTCCTTCTATCATAGAAAATTTTGCCCAATAATTTTTTTATTGTTCGTATATATAAATTTATCAAGAATTTATTGCTATTAGAAAATGCTCAAATTTTTTATCGCTATAGAAAATTTTTTGTCAAATGTTATTCTACAGAAAGAATTTTTGAAAAAAGTCTCTTTCCACTATTTTTCTATAGAATAATATTGTCCAAAATTTTATGTTCTTAAAAAAATTTTGTTTCAAGAATTTTGATTGCTATTAGAAAGAATTTTGTCAAAATTTTTATTACTATACAAAATTGCTTTGTCCAAGATATTCAATTCTATTGAAAAATTTAATTTTGTGTCAAAAATTTTTCCAAGTCTAACTTCCACTCAGGAAAAATTTTGTCAAATTGTGTTATTTTCTATAGAATATTTTTCAAAATGTTATTTTATTTCTATAGAAAATGGTTTTGTCAAAACTTTTTATTTCTATTAGAGAAATTTTGCCAAAAAATCTTTTGTTCTCTAAAGATAAATATTTTGTCAAAAGTTTTTATATTTCATCATAGAGGAATTCTCGTCTAAAAATATGTATTTAGCCTACTAAGAACACATTTTTGTTCAAAAGTCTCTATATTTTCTAATAAGATAAATTTTTGTCAAAAATTTGTGTATGTCTTTAGAAAATTTTTTGGTTCAAAATTGGTCCATATCGGGTCCATAATTCATATATACGCTCCCCTATATAAAACCGATCCCAGGATTTTGACCTCCGGAGCCTGCTCTGGAGGGAGCCAAAATTCATCCGATCCGGTTGAATTTAGTACGTGGTCTTAGTATACGGTCTCTTAACACCATTGCAAAAATTGTCGTCCATGTCGGTCATAATTAATATATATAGCCCATATAAAACGATCCCAGATTTGACCTCCGGAGCCCTTGGACGGGGAAAATTTCATCCATCCGGTTTGAATATTTCGTATTAGAAAATTTTTGCTCAAAATTTATTTCTATAGAAAATTGTTGTCAAAATTTTATTTCTATAGAAAATTTTGTCAAAATTTTTATTTTCTATAAGAAAATTTTTGATCATAAAAATTTTCATCGCCTATAGCAAAATTTTGTCAAAATTTCATCGCTATAGAAAATTTTGTGTCAGAATAATCTTTAACTCTTCTATAGAAAATTGTTGATGTCAACATTTTCATTTCTATAGAAAAGTTTTTTATACGCCTTCTAACACCATTCGCAAACTTGGTCCCATATCTGTCAAACATCCATTTCAGTTTCTACTTAATAGAAAAAATTTTTCGTCAACATTTCATTTCTATAGAAATTTATGTACAAAAATTTTATTTTCTATAGGAAAATTTTGTCAAAATTTGATTTCTTATTAATATGACTAAGCATAATTATTCTCCATTCAAAATTTCATTTTACTAAAATTTAGAAAATTCCCTCTCTTCAAATTTTATCGCCCTATTAGAAAAATTTTCTTCAACCACCCATTTATCTATTAGGAAAATTGTAGCTGAATAATTTTTATTTCTATAGAAAATTTTTTGTCAAAATTTTATTTCTATAGAAATTTGATGAAAATTTTTATTTCTATACAAAAATTTTGTCAGATTTTTGAGTTATCTAATGAATAAATTTGTCAATTTATTCTATTTGCAAAATTTTTGTCAAAATTGTTATTTCTATTAGAAAATTTGGTCAAACTGAATTTATATGACCGCTATGTTAGTCAGGGCCTCCGTTGTTTTTGTTTAATATATTACTCACGTTATGTGGGGACTTAACTCACAATTTAGAAAGACGATGTGTAAGAAGTTTTTAGCGATTAGCCACAACCCAAGTTAATCGATTGTGGATGAACAGTCTTTCGCAGAAGCTTTTCAACGGGGCAATCGGTGTGGCTGGAGAGCCAAGGGTACATGAAAGAATTCGGCCTTGTGCTCGAACTTAACGGCCGTACTATCACTTTGTGTATTTAATGAACTTGATTTCATAAATATTTGCATTTCTATCTATTTTTATTTATATTAGAAAATGTAAGTATTTTATTTATTTATTTTTTTACTTGTGTTGTTTTAGAATGGAGTTTTACTTTTTATTTTAATCTGTCTTTTTAACTTTATTTCGTATTAGTTTTTATTATTTATTTTACTTCACTTCATTTCATTTCACTTTCGTTTATTTAATTTCACTTGCCCACTTTATTTTTTTTATTTTAGTTTTACTTTTATTTGATTTTTATCTAAGTACAATTTCTGTGTCATTTTGTTTTTCTTGTTTTTATTTTATTTTATTTTATTTATTTTTCACTTTTTCTTTTTTATTTTATGTGACATTATTTTTATGTTATTTTATTTAGTTCAATTTTATTTTTTTTATTTTATTTTCATTTTTGTTGTATCTTTATGTGTAGTATTTTTTATTTGTAATTAATTTTTTTTATTTAGTTGTTTTGTTATTTTATTGACGCGATGCGTTTATTTTAGATTTATGAATTTCTTCTCTTTTAGTCTTTTATATAAATTTACGCTTTCTTTAATTTAATGTTTATTTTCTATTTTAAACTTTATTTTTTCTATATTTATTTTAAACTTTATCTCTTATTTTAAAATATGTTTTCATTATATATATTTTAATTATAAATTGTATTTATTATTTTATTTCCTTATTTATTTCACTTCGATTTTTTAAGCTCGAATAAAATGATTGTATACACTAATGTTATTTTATTTTATATTATCTTTATCTCATCTCGCTATATCTTTTCTTTTCACTTCTTGTGTGGTTTTTTAATTTATTTTTAATTAATTTTCTTTATTTGATAAACATTTACATTATTATTTTATTTTATTTTATTTTATTTAATACTTTTCATATAGACTTCTCTCATGCGACCTCAATTGTGTTTCCATAAACTAACTTTGTCTTCCACACAAAGAATTTTGAACAACTTGAACCAAAAAGACTAATAATTAGGAAAATCTCATATACGTATCAATTAAATTTGTTTAAGTTAGGATCAAATGTAGATGTACTAATTCCGCGTTGATGATTGATACTATCATTTCTGCTGAGTTAAAGAAATTTCAATTAAGAAATGTAATTGGAACAGATTAATTTCGTGATTGATAAAGAGCGAATTCATTCGCCGACTTCCAGTGAGTAAAATAGAAAATAATATTTTTTTCCGTGTTATAATTTTTAGAAAATAATATTGAGATGTTATTTTTATTTATAAGAATAAAAGGATATTCAAGATATTTATTTTTCTATATTTTATTTCCAGAATATTGTGGTTGAACTAGCTTTTATTCTAATTATAGAACAATTTTCTTCTGTGTACATTTATTAGTGCATAGCCTTATAGAGAAATGTACTATGGGTTACGACAGCACTTTCCGCCGTTTGTATTTTAGTGACAAATGAATACATAACATTAAAACTATATCTCTTATACAAATATACGAATTAAGTCAATACACCTTCGACTTAAAAAAAAAACATAAAATAAAAATAAATTAAAAAAACATAGCAAAACATCAGCCAAATTAAAATAACAAATCGTGAGAACAAAAAATCGTTAAGAAATCGAATCACCCAGATCGAAACACGGCTAATAAATAATTAACAAATCAGTCAGAAGAAAAACCATACATAGAAAATGAGTTGGGACTAAATTGGTTAATTATGATTTTTAAGTTGGTTGATAACACCACAGCTTTTTAACCTAATTCTACCATATTTAGTTGTTAATTCAATTAAACTCGAATGATTATTTTTTAGAGGATATATATTGAGACACGGAAAATTGCTCACAACTATCACTGATCCAGAAACTTCTGATTTGCTTTACAGGAAAATTAATGTTTCTTTCAATAAATCTATTGAAATTTCAGTATTAACTCTATTAATTTAATTTTAAGAGAAATGAATTTGGTACTTCCTAAAACATATGGAGAGTAATAATCAGCATTTAGCTCTTGTATAGCTCTTAATAGTTCACGCGCTATCATTTTACTGCGGTGGGTGGGTGTTGTTTGTGAATGCTATGAGAGTATTCAACAGCGAAGAGTAAGTGTCTGTAATGTAGAGTGAGTATTCCTCTCTTGACACTCATTTTTGTGATTTATGTATCATTGCGGCTCGATTAGTCGTGTTATACGAGGAAGATGTGATGGTACGTGTTTGGATCTCATAATACAGATATTCTGCTTCGTTATTGTGAAAAGCCCTCTCACAAACTAGTACCAATAGCTCATGGAATATAGTGCTTTTTTAAACTTTAAATTTTCAATGCTTTAAGCCGTCTCACAATAAAATTACACATTTAATATGCCCCATTTCAAGCTCAACAATTTTAATGCCCAAATTTCAAATGTCCAATTCATTAAATTGTTATTGGCCCATATTTCGAATTGCAACATTTGACCAAGAACTAGATCACATAGGTGTTAATTAATAAATTATTGAATTTATTTAATATCATGCTCTGTGATGCCTTTTTGTTTATTCGTATATAAATAAATAATTCATGTTTTTGGCATTTTGTCAAATAATCATTTGCAATTTTTTACTTATCCTACATGAGTTAAGAAAGATAAATTGACTAGTATTTTGTGAGTGAATTGCACAAGTTGCAATTGTCCTATATTTGTCGTTGGTGTTGCCGTGTTTTTGTTATTGATCGCTTAGCTAGGCGGAAGTAGTTTTATGAAAATGAAATTACATATATGATTATTTGATTTAATGGTATAATAATTATACGAAAAATATTTTAGATTTGTTATACATTTGCGAATAATATATACGGAAAGATTATAATCTGTCATTTTTTTAGAAAATATTTTATTACGCTCATTTAGAGAAACTTTCCTTGTTTAGAAGTGACAATAAAAAATAAATAAATAAATACAAGATCATTACTCTAAAAATAAATCTAAAATTTAAAATTCAAGTGAAAAGAAAACTCTCTACTGTTCATTAGAATATATATGTGATGTTAGTGGACTTGCTAACTCCTCATTGCCGTCAGTATAACATATTCAAAGACTTTCAAACTGTAATTACAGTGTAAGAACACTAATTTCCCCACAATAAATAAATACAAATAGGTCTCAAAAAATAATCTAAATATTAAATTTTCAGAAAGAAAAACTCTTCTTTCAATGCTTAGGATTAGATTATTGCTAGTTCATTTAGGTCGATATGAGCAGTGACTTGTTAACCATAAATGCTCTATAACATATTCAAGACTTTCAAACTGTAATTACAGGTTCAAAGAAACACTAATTTTCCACACTTAATATCTTTTTACTTTTCAAATGCCCTCTAAATGGCCTTATGCATGAATTTCTTCTCTTTAAATTTCTTGCAAAATCTTAATGAAACTTTGTTAAAATAGCAATTTAATAGATAGATAAACACAATGAATATTTTTCGTTATCTCACATTCAATCAACTTTTTGCAATGCAATTTAAATTCTCAATTCATTAAATGTTATTGACATCGGAAAACGTGAATGGTGCTTCCATTTAGCTCCCTGGTGCGGTGTAATGAGCAATGCCATTGCATTTTGTTCATATCAATATATATTGCTTGTTGGTGTTGTTTTATACCAAAAATATTGTGAATGTTTTGTTTGTTTCTCTTTTCGATACGATGAACACAAAAACACAGACAATTCACTTTATGATAAGATATCTCTTCAGGGGAAAATAAATAGAAATAACAAAGAAAAAATCCAAAAAAAAAAGTGATTTTTCCCTATGGCGTTCTCGTTATCTTAATCCATTGGGTTGGACTAGTAAAATTTGCTGTACACGAAAACTAAATTGCGCAACAAGCAATAAGTTCTTGCCATAATTAATTAGCTTTCGGATAGCAATGAATAGCTATAACCATCACTTATGTATTTTATTTTTATTAAATTATAATAAATTATTGTTTTTCACATCTTGAAAAGTTTTCTTATTATTCTTATTTTTCTATTCTATTGATAAAATCATTTTTTTAACATTTAGAATAAATTTCTATAATATAATTATTATGACGAGAAATATATTTAATAAAATTTACATAAAAAAAATCTTCTGTACAAATAAAATGTGATTGGATTCCGCGCGAAATAATTATCTATAGGATATAAGAAGAAAAAATTTTGATAAAAATTTCAAATAAAAAACCAAATTTCAATGAAATAAATAAACATTTCAATAGAGAATAAATTTAATGGAAAATTTTCTGTTAAAAAGCAAATTTTTTCGAAAATGTCTATAAATGATAAATTTTTGCGCCTTAAAATTATCTAAATTTATTCTATAGAAAAACAATTTGACCAATTATTTTTTTTTTTTATTTAGAGAGAATTTGTAGATATCATGCTTTCTATAATTTTTGTGTTAGTAAATTTATCTCGGTATTAAAATTAAACTATTTTCTGACGCAAATAAAAATAAAATCTTGTTTGACAAAAAGTTTCTAGAGTAATAAAATTTTTAACAAAAATGTTTTCGCTATTGATAAATTAAAAGGTGGCGAAACTTTCTAAGAAAAAATGACAAATAGACAACAATTTTAGACAGAAAAGTTTCAATTAGAAATAAAATTTAAAAGAATTTAAAATTTTAATAAAACTTCCTAAAAGAAATAAATTTCGAATAAGAAATTTTCTATGGAAATAGAGAGATTTTCAGAAAAATTTTTCTATTAGAATTAGACAATATTTTGGACAATATACGCGTTTGCGTACTGAATGCAAAATTCGAAAGGGAACTGTCTATAGAAAATTAATTGATTGAGACTAAATGTTCTATAAGGGAACACTTACAAATTTTAGAAAAAAAATTTTCCTACACAAGAAAATTAAATTTTTCTATAGAAATAATTTATTTGCCAAAAATTTGTGTATTTATGAAAAAACAACTCTGTTAATGTTTGGATTAAACTTTGTTATTGTTGGGTTTCTCGTTTTAAATCACATTGTTCGTTGTCTTTTGTATTTTCACTGCAACAAAATTTTGCACACATTTCTATAGAAATAAGTTTTGAGGGAATCTTGTTTGACCTAATTTCGAATCTAATTTTTGTAAATTCTTATAACCTAGAATTTTTGTATAAAAATCATAATTTCTAACGTTGAGGAGATTTTCAATATGAGGAAGATAAAATTTAACGAAAATTTTCTGTGAGATAAAATTCAAGTGAGAATTTTTCGAAATATTTGTCTTATAAATGGATAAATTTATGCTTAAAATTATATCTTCTATAGTAATACTGAAAACGTTTCCGAAACCATATACTAATATATTTAGTTATAAAAAATCATAATTCACAAAATTTTGTGCTAATATGAATTGTTCCCTATTTCTATTCATTAAAATATCTTTATATTTATTATTTCTATGTAAATAGGAATCATATATACTATACCAGTTTTACAAGATTTTTTAGTTTTTTTCTTCCTCTTTATTTTATTTTGACTCTATTAAAACACACAAAGAAGAAATATAATATAAAAATAAAATTTGACAAATAAAAATAAAATGTCGACAACAGAGATTTCTAAGAGCAATAACAATTTAAGAAAAATTTTCTATATAAATCAACATAGTGACAAAATTTTCTAAGAAAAAATGCACAAAATAAACAAAAATTTGTTTCGACAAGAGTTTTCTATAGAAATAAAATTTTGACAATTATTTATCTATAGTGAAATAAAATAATTAGCAAAATTTTTCAATTATAGAAATAAGAAGTTTGAGACAATCAATTTATCTTATAAAAATAAATTTTGGACAAAATTTTCTGTAGAATATATATTAAAGTGTTTGTGTACAAAAATTTTCAATATAAGGGAAGAAACAACTCTTAGAGACAAAAATTTTCTTATAGAATAAACATTTGACAAAATTTCTTATAATAATAACATTTACAAAATTTTCAGTATCTATTAGAAAATAAATATAATAAGAACAAATTATTTTATAGAATAGAATTTGGACAAAAAATTTTGTATATAAATTAAAATTTAGTCAAAATTTTTCCATATATTAATAATAAATTAAGTGATAATAATATGTTCTATTAGAAATATTTGAATTTGGCAATAATAATGTTCAT
>PGFW01042790.1:0-10280 GCA_003123925.1 Haematobia irritans | reverse complement strand
TAGTTTGTATAAACCGGTTTAGTGAGGGAGCAAATAGGATATTCCTATTTCTCTTACTCTCCCATTTATCTCAAAATCTAATTTCTCCTGCTTATAGATTTATTAATTGCCCTCATTTTGCTTTTATTGTTGTTAGTTTAAACTGTAGCTCACCTATGTATGTTCGTTTGATTGTATATGTATGCATACAAGTTAACTAAAAATGTTTCCACAACTGAAAAAAACGCAATCTACACCATTTATAATTGCCTGTAAACCCTTCTCTCGAAGAAATGCTAAGACTACATACCAATCGTAGATATTATTAGTAGTCTATCACACTATTTTCGCATTCATATAAACAATTAACAACACTATGTTTTATAAAAAATTAAACTTTTTTTGTAAATTGTTTTCAACGCGTGAATATACCACATGCTTAAGGGTCGATAAAAACCACTAGCATCGTCTCATTTCACATTATCTACTACACTAGTTCTAGTTCACTTATAGAATATGAATAAGACAAAAGCTGTATTGGCAAAAAAAAATCACTTAATGGGATAATATCGCAACACCGAAAACCAACTAGACACCGCAAGTACAATTACTGAACTGCTGCTTATACATAAAACTTGTGGAGGATCGATTGTACATAACTCAATTTCGACTCAAGTAGATGGAAGCGGAAAGTCCACTTAATTCTTTTGTGCACACGCTCTCTCTCCTCTGCGCCTTTGTTTGTTTTGTTTTTTTATGTTTTGTAATTTCAAATGGTTTTGAATTTTTGTTCTCTCTCGCTTGCAAAATACAGTTTGCGTGTGTGTTTGCGTTTCATCGATTGTTTAAGTGTGCTCAAGACGTTTTATATGACAAACCAGCACAGTTCGGCAATTATGTACGTTTGCATTACTTAAGTTGTTGTTGTTTTTGTTTTCAGAAAAACATCATGATGCCTCATCGCATATATATACATTTCGTAAGTGACTGTAGTTTAGGTGAGCTTATATGTATTTATGGAAGATTGACATTTATTGACGCAACTAACAGCGGTTGACTTAGCAACACACAAATTTTAAATAGAAATATTTTTAAAAATCAATTACATGTAAGCTGAATGAGTTAATCTCATGAATATTTTGTTAATAAATTTAAATATTACGGAGAATAATTAGATTGAAAACTTGCCTTGCGTAAGACACAATTTATTTTTAAATTTATGTGATTCAAAGTTGATACTAAGACACTATTTAATTTATTCGTTTTTCTGTCTATTTAGCTCATATAATATCAAAGTCTTTCACAGACGTCTTAATCGCAAACTAAAATGTCAAATTCAAACTGGCCTTTAAGTAAAAAAGAGTTTTTTAAAATAAAATCTTGAAGACGTCCGCCTATTATTTGAATGTTTTAACTTCGTGTTCTATGCATACAAAAATTTATCGAATTTAGAATTAAATTTCATTACTATTTAGAATTTTTGAAATTGATTAAAACCAAATTGTCCTCAGTTCAATGGATATTCTTTTATAAAGGGTGGTTAAATTGTAAAGGACGCAATGTTGAATGTGAAGCCACAATCCTAAAACGCGAAGTTTTTTTTCCGAATCTCTTATTTTGATAATTCTCTATTTCAGACTTACTCAATTTGAAACCATGGACGCAGTCGTGAAGGGGCAGAATGGTTCCAAGAAATGGCAACAGTGGATGATCAATTTTCGAAGAAAATCATCTTCAGTGATGGGGCACATTTTCACCTCAGTGGATTCGTCAATAAACAGAATTTGCCTGCATTTGGGCGAATGAGAATCCAAGAGTGGATTGTCGAAAAAACTCAATGCACCCACAAAGAGTGACTATTTGGTTGCAGGTTTTATGCGGCTGGCGGCATCATCGGGCTGTATTTTTATTCCAAAATGAGGCCGGTCTGGCAGTTACTGTGGAATGGTGTTTCGCTTATTCGTGAGATGATAACGAACTTTTATTATGGCCGTATTGAAGATATGGATGTGGAGGGGGGGGGGGGGGGGGGGGGGCGATATGTGTTTTTTATTTTTTTATTTTTTTTTGTTCCATACTATAATTGAGTAATACCAAGATATCATAATAGAAATAAAGTTACAATAATTTCCTAATAGTTTTGTTTTTTCAAAATCAACAATCGGCCCTTGAAATTTTAAACGCACCCTTTTAATTAATATTACCCATAATTAATTACCAGCCCTTAGTTTAAACACTGAAAAATGTTAACACTTTGATGAGAGTTGACTAGTATTTTGTATTTTTATATTTTGCATCTTGCTTGAATTCCGAAAAAAAAATATTTAAATATGTTAATTTTTTATGGAACATTTTTGGATATCCCTTTTCTATTTTTTGTTTTTTCGGAACCTTTTTCACTAAACAAATCTATATGCTCGAGTTAGAAACTGTCCGATATATCGTTGTTTCATATTTAAAATCGAAAGGCTATTAGATGAGAATAATCGTGTATAATTGATTTTTGGTGATAAGTTAAGTGCTTCCAAAAAAATATTGATGCGAAAAGCCAAATTTTCAAAAAAAAATCGTTTAATTTTAGCATGGACCTTTCCGCAGAAAAGTATAAACCATCAAAAAATACCATTGATACTCCTAACGTAGTAAATAAGCAAACTATAAAAAAAAGAAAAGAAGAAAAGGGCTGAAAAATTACCAAGGTTACAAAAGAAATAATTAAATTTTTAATTAAAAAGCAAAGTTTAAAACTTTTCTTCAATCATTTTTTTTTTTTTGTTTTATTTTAGGACCACAAGTTTTTGCTAAAATTTGCGTCCCTTCCGTTTAAAGGTGGTATGTCTTTTGAACTAAGGCATATTTTCTTTAAAATAAATTTTAAACTTGTAATTATTTCTTTTTAACTTCGCTAGTGCTAGATACAAAAAATGCTTATCGAATTTAGAATTAAATTTCATTACTATTAGAATTTTTGAGATTGATTAAAACCAAAATTTGTCCTCATTTCAATATGAATATTCTTTTATTAAAGGGTGGTTAAATTGTAAGGAACCGATGTTGAATTGAACCACCACTAAACGCGAAAGTTTTTTTTTCGAAATTTTATTTTGACCATTCTCTATTTCAGACTCTACTCGATTTTGAACCATGGACATCGTGAAGGGCTTAAAGTTTTTAGGAATTAAGGAAACAGTCTTTACTTGGAAGTATATGTTATAATTTTTAATTTCTAAGCAGGCATTTTGCTTTCTATATGAATTGGTTATGAATATATCGTAAACGAGAATAAAAATTCCATAATAAGATCGGTTTCATAAAATTATATAATTTTGTTGTTCCTAGAGTACGGCTGTAAAGGTCTCTAAAAAAATTTACTTAATTTTAAAGAAGTCGCATCCTTTGCTTGGAATCAATACCGAATATCATTAAGGGAGGTCAAAAGTCTTTGGATCCTAGTAAACTTTTTTTTTTTTTGTTGGGTTGGCAATACTTCCGAAAAGTCACATTCATATTTATGGACGTTAAAAACTTTATGCTTTCCGACAAAATGTTTTCAGTGTACTTAATCAGTATCATTAAGTGTAAAAGGATAAGCTGAAAAGGGATTCCACAGAAATTGGCACTAAAAACTTAATTTTAACTCCATTTTGAATTTCATGAACTAGTATGTTTTCTGACTTTAATTAATTTTTTGCGCACTTTAATTGGAATTGAATTAAAAAAGGGTGAAAGTTATACATAAATGAAGTAAAAAAGTTTGCTAAATTCGATGTGTCCGCAAAATAATTCACAAAATAAATAATTTTCTTAATATTTGTAAATTTTTAAGCAATATTGCACCCATCTTGAAACTTCATATGGTACTAAAGAGGTTTTTTGCAATTTTTTGAACCTGAATTTGTCCTTCAAAACACACCGCAAAGAATTTTCTTCGTAAAAAGAGACGAATCATTTCGTTAAAAGTTACGAAATTTGTCATTGTTTGTACACAAAGAACATTTTCATTAAAAGTACGAAATATTTTCGCTAGTTTTTACGAAGAAAAAGTTCCTTCCGAAATTTTTTCGTATTCTTCGTAAAAAGTTTACCGAAAATGAATGAAAATTTCGTGTTTTAATGAACGAATTCACGAAGAATACTTAATGAAAGAATTCTTCGTAAAAATTAAGCGAAGGAGAATTCTTCGGTGTGGTAGGTTCACATTTTTTTTGAGTACCAGTTATCAATTGTTTTTTTGTAAATATTTCTATGCATAGCTTGAATCGAAGAAATGCTTAAGCGACGATGAAAACCGACAATATTATCGGTTGAATATATTTGCACTGGTTAAGTCATGGTATTGAACTATTTTATAAAACATCTGTTTTGTTTAATAAAAACAAACGATATCTATTTGCACAAATCGCAAACCCCACTTAATCCACAAAAATACGCAACACCAAAACATAAACTAGACAATGCGTGTTTAATTACGCGAAACTGTAATTAGCGTTGCTTCGTTAGTTATGTATACAGCCGGTTTACTCAGGGAGCAATGTGATTTTACTGCTCAATTATGTCAAATCTCATTTTCTCTGCCTATTGATTATTAATTACTGTCATTTTGTGCTTACAGTCTGTAAAAACTAATTGTTGGTCTATGCGCTTGCAGTCTTTAGTTAAAACTGTTACTCACCTATGATTTCGTTTGAGTGGGTATGTATACCCAACCATAAGAATTTTGCCAGAACTGGAGGAAAAGTAAGCTTACACGATTATTTATTAAATTGCAGTAAACGCTTCACTGAAGATATGGATAGGACACTAAAGCAAAGCCGACAATAGTAGAGTAGTTGTATCACACTATTTTTTTCCATTCATATAAACAAGTTAATTAACACGAGTTTTGTAAACAAATTTAAAATTTTTGTTAATTGCTTTTCAACACGTGAATGTACCAGATCCTTAACGGACGATAAAAACGCCACAAAAACTAGTATCGTATTATTTGACATTATCACTACATTCTTCGTAGTTCACTGTAAGAATATGAATAACGCCAAAAGCGCTGTATTGCAAGACAAAAAAACACTTAATGGGAAAATATCGCAACAGCGAAAACCAACTAGACAGCGCAAGTGCTAAATTATTTAAACTGTCTGCTATACATAAAACTTGTGGATGGATCGATTGTACACAACACAATTTCGACTCAAAAAGATGGATGCGGAAACTCACTTAATTCTTGTACACACACATTCTCTCCCCCATTTCTGTCTCTCTCTGCTCTCTCGCTCTTCATGGTTTCTTTGGTTTTTATAGTTTCTTTAATCTCAATGGTTTTGCTTTTTTCACTCTTGCTTGCAATCGACAGTTGAGTGTGTTTTCGTTTCATCGATGTTTTAAGTTACTAAACAGGTTTTATGTACTACATGCATTTTTTGTTTGTTTTCAAAATTATATGTGTGCCTTATTTGCACATAAAACTAGAGTGACTGCCATATAACTGTGTGAACACATCCGTAGTGACTGTCGGAATGTTAAGTTTAGGTGATGTCCACGTGTATTGCTTAAGGAAAATGGATTTATTGACGAACTAATAGGATTGACTTAGGAACAAAACACAAGGAAGAAATATCAAAGAAAACAAGTATATACCCGCTCTCGCCGGTAAGTTCGGCCAGGCCGAATCTTATGTACCCTCCACCATGAATTGCGTAGGAACTGTCGATACTTAAAGGCTGTCATCGCACAATCGAATTACTTGGGTTGCGATAAACACTTGCCCGATGGGCAGGGTATCGTAAAACTTTTTTAACACTGTCTTCTTAAAATAATAATTAGTCCATAAGGGGTAATATATTAAAAATATAACAAGGTATATACGGCGCGTAAGTCGCCAGGCCGAAGCTTATTAACCCTCATCATGTATTGCGTGAAACTTTTTTCTAAACACTGCCATCCACAGTCGAATACTTTAAGTTGCGGTAAACGCCTTGCCGTTTGGCAAGGTATCTTTAAAAACCTCCTAACACCATCTTCTAAATTGTATGTAAGTCCATACCGTGGTATATATTAAATCAAAAAGATCGTTATCCAATACGTATATAATTCAGTTTGACAAGTAGACATTAAATTTTGAACACAATTTTCTACAGAAATAAAATTTTAACAAAATTTTCTATAGAAATAAAATTTTCTATAGAATATAAAAATTTTGACAATAATTTTCTATAGAAAGAAATTTCTAAACAGAATAAAATTTTAACAAAATTTTCTATATAGAAATAGACTTTTGACCAAAATATTTCTTATAGAAAATAAATCTTGGGTAGGATTAATTTTTGGCTCGAGTGGCAAACATGATTATGAACGCGAATTAAAATTTGAACAAAAATTTTCTATAGAAATAAAATTTGACATGATGAAAATATTTATATTGTGACGAAATAAAATTTTAACAAAAATTGTTCTCTAGGAATAAAATGTTGACAAAATTTTCATTAGAAATAAAATTTTGACAAAATTTTACTACAGAAAATAAAATTTTACAAGATTTTCATATATAAAATAAAATTTTGGTAGATTAATTTTGGCTCTAGTGAGCAACGCATGGTTGATGAACCGATTATTTGGACAATTTTGAGTGATTGGACTCAATTGTTTGTATGGTTGTTACGACCAGTATACTAACACCACGTTTCCTAATTGAACCGGATCGGATGAATTTGCTCCTCCAAGAGGCTCCGGAGTCAAATCTGGAGAAATTTTTATATGGGGCCTATATATAATTATAGACCGATGTGGACCAATTTTTGCACGGTTGTTTAGAGAGGACCCATATACCAATACCAAGTACCAAAACTTTCAGCCGGATCGGATGCAATTTGCTTCTCTTTGGGGGTCGCCAACCCAAATCTGACGAGAAATCGGTTTATTATGGGCGTCCATATATAATTATGGACCGATGTTGGACCAATTTTTGCGATGTTATTAGAGACCCAATACCAAAACATAATGTACCAAATTTCAGCGCGGATCGGATGACAATTTGCTTCTTTTTGAGGCTTCCGCAAGCCAAATCCTGGGGATCGGTTTATATGGGGGTTATAATATAATTATAGACCGATGTGCCACCAATTTTTGCATGATTGTTAGAGCCAATCTACCAACACCAATGTACAAAATTTCAGCCGGATCGGGATGAAAATATGCTATCTCTTAAGGCTCACAACAAGCCAAATCTGGGGTGGATCGGTTTATATGGGGGCTATATATAATTATGGAACCGATGTTGACCAATTTATTGCATGAATTGTTAGAGACCATCTACCAAACACTTATGTACCAAATTCAGCGCGATCGGATCGAAATATGCTTCTCTATGAGGCTCCACAACCAAATCTGAGCGGTCCCTTGATTATGGGGGCTAAATACGTAAAGTGGACGCGATATGGCCCATTTTCAATACCATGCGCGACGCATACAATCGAATAAACAACTCTACTTGTGCCAGTTTCAAGTCGACTAGCTTGGTTTCGTTCGCGAAGTTAGCGTGATTTCAACAGTACGGATCGGACGGACGGACGACGGACATGCTTAGATCGACTCAGAATTTCACCACGACCCAGAATATATATACTTTAGTGGGGGTCTATCAGAGCAATATTTTCGAATGTGTTACAACGGAATGACAAAGTTAATATACCGCCCATCCTATGACTGCGAGGGTTATAAAAATTGGCCGAATTAAAATACGTATTATAATTCAGTTGACAAAATTTTCGTTAAGAAATAAATTTTGACAAAGTTTTCTATAGAAATAAAAACTTGACAAATTTTCTATAGAAATAAAATGTGCTAAAATTTTCTATGAAGTAAAATGTTACAAATTTCTATAGCAATAAAATTTTTAAACAAATTTCTATAGAAAGTAAAATTGTTGACAAATTTTCTATAGAAATAAAATGTTGACAAAAATGTTCTATAGAAATAAAATGGTTGAACAAACATTTTCTACAGAAAAACATTTTTACAAAATAGTTTCTATAGAAATAAAATTTTGACAAAATTTTCTATGGAAATAAAATGTTGACAACATTGCTTAGAAATAAACTTTTTTACAAACTGTATCTATAAGAAATGAAAATTGTTGAGCAAAACTTTTCTATAGTAATAAAGAATTTGACAATTTTTTACATGCCTGTTAGAGGCTCATATACGTAACGAAAATGTACCAAATTTTCAACCGCATCGGATGACTTTTGCTCCTCCAAGAGGCTCCGGAAGGTTTTTTTCAAATCTGGAGAACGTTTATATGGGGGGCTATATATTAATTAATGGACCGATTGGACCAATTCTGGCAGCGGTTATTAGAGACCGATATAAACAATACCAAGTACCAAATTTCAGCCGGATCGGATGCAATTTGCTTCTCTTTGGGGCTTCGCAAGCCAAATCTGGAGATCGGTTTATATGGGGTCCATATATAATTATGGACCGATGTGGACCAATTTTTGCATGGTTATTAGAGACTATATACCAACCTCATGTACCAAATTTCAAGCCGGATCGGATTGAAATTTCTTCTCTTTGAGGCTCCGCAAGGCCGAGAAATCTGGGCGATCGGTTTATATGGGGGCTTTATATAATTATGGACCGATGTGCATCATTTTTGCATTGATTGTTATGCAGAACCATTGCTACCAAACCATGTACCAAATTTCAGCCGGACTCGGCTATCGGCTCGAAATATGCTTCGTCTTAGAGCTCCTTGCAAGCCAAATCTGGGGATCGGGTTTATATGGGGCTATATATATAATTATGTGACCGATGTGGACCACTTTTGCACGATCTGTTAGAGACCATCTACAACACCATGTACCAAATTTTCAGGCCGGATCGGATGAAATTTTGCTTCCTCTTTGAACTCGCAATGCCAAAATTGAGGATCGGTTTATCTAATGTGGGGCTATAGTATAATTAATGGACGCGATGTGACGCCAGCTTTTGCACGGTTGTTAGAGACCACATACCAACACCACTGTACCAAATTTCAGCCGGATCGGATGAAATATGCTTCTCTTAGAGGCTCCAAGCCCAAAATCTGGGGATCGGTTATGATGGGGCATATATATAATTAGGACCGATGTGGGACAATTTTTTGATGGTGTTTGGAGACCATATACAACACCATATACCATAATTTCAGCCGGATATCTAGGATGAAATATCTATCTGTTTAGAGGCCTCACAAGCCAAATCTGAGGGTTCCTTTTATAATGGGGGCTATAAACGTAAAAGTGAGACGAATATGGCCCATTATTCAATACCAATCCGAACCTACTATCGATAAACAACTAACTTTGTGGCAAGTTTCAGTCGATTAGTCCTTGTTTCGTTCGCGAAGTTAGCGTGATGTTCAAACAGACGGAGCGGACGGACGGAACGGACACGGGACATGCTTAGATCGACTCAGCGATTTCACCACAGCCCAGAATATATATATACTTTATGAAGTCTTAGAGCAATATTTCGATATTGTTACAAACGGAATGACAAGTTATGCATACCCCCATCCTATTGATGGAGGTATAAAAAATTAGAAAATTCAAATTTGACGCGGATGTTCTAAAATGACCAATGCACGGATATAGCCCAACCAATGCACGAAAATATAGCCCAATAAACAACACACGACAACGATATATGCGTTTCTATTTGCGAATCGGACTCACAAGTGACGCACAGCACAATTAAATGTATTCGGGTCGTATGATGCACGGAAACAAAAAAGTTTTTTGAGTGTTCTGAAAATTGTCTTCGAATATGCTGGACAAGAACTGGGGTGACCGCCATCAACTTTTTTTCGTGACCCAGCTATCTAGTGAGACATTGGAAGTGATGAAACCGCAAACACGACTCCACAGCAGTGTTGCCAATTTTGGTGCTTTTAGCAGCAAATTTAGTGGGCTTTTTTTGATTTCTAAAAAGCACCAAAATTGCTTTTTGGTGCCTTTTTTCAAAAAAAGCACGGTGAAATAGAGAGTTCACTTTTTTTTGAGTGTACCCATATTAATTATCTAACAAAAATCCTTCAATGTAAAGTTTATTAACATTTTGTCGAGTAAAAAAATCTTTTTGTCAGAGAAATGCTCCTTCTACACTGAACAAAATATTTACATGGTATTAAAGATTACGCAACCTGCGATGCGAAATTTACACAATATTAAGGACAAATTCCAATGAAATAATTAAATTTTAATTAAAAAGTTTAAAATCTTTTCTTCAAACATTTTTTATACCCTCCACCATAGGATGGGGGG
>PGFW01042774.1:2880-21743 GCA_003123925.1 Haematobia irritans | reverse complement strand
ATTCGTTTATACATTGGGCGGCGATTTATAATTTATGGACCTGTTTCGACCACATTTTGCATGGAGGTGTTTGACGGTCCAATATTAAGTACACGATACAAATTTCAACTGAAGTCAACATGATTTTAGACTTCCAAGAGGCTCCGGAGTGCATAATCTGGGTGATCGGTTTATTTATGGGGGTCTATATATATGATTATTGGCCAATGTGGCACAATTCTTTGCAAGTCGATTAGTAGACTAGTTATACTAACACGCATGTACCAAATTTTCACGATCGGATAAAATTTGCCTTCTCTGAGGCTCCGCAAGCCAAATCGGGGATCGGCTTTATCATGGGGATCGGTTTTTGCCATGGTTGTTAGAGACCAGATTACTTAACACCCATGTTACCAAATTCAGGGCCGGATCGGACACTGAATTTTGCTTCTCCAAAAGGCACCGGGAGGTCAAATTTCAGGATCAGATTTATCATGGGGCTATTGTAATTCATTGGGGACAATTCCTGCGTGGTTGTTGGATACCATGATACCAACAT
Organism: Haematobia irritans; assembly: GCA_003123925.1. NCBI lineage: Eukaryota > Metazoa > Arthropoda > Insecta > Diptera > Muscidae > Haematobia > Haematobia irritans. Next base: position 21,205 of record PGFW01042774.1, on the reverse strand, counting down.
CACCGTACAAATTTCAAGCGAATCGGATAATTTTGCTCTTCCAAGGGAGCTGAAATCTGGGGAGCGGTTTATATGGGAGCTATTACTATAATTATGGGACCGATCTGACCAATTTTTTGCATGGGTGTTTGAGGTGCACAATTAATACCACGTTACCCAAATTTCAACTGAATCAAATGAATTTTGACTTCCACGAGGCTCCGGAGGATCAAATCGGGGTGATCGATTTATTTATGGGGCTTATATATAATTATGGACCGATGATGGAGAATTGTGTGGCGTCAGTCATTAGGGAGACCACTATACTAACACTCATGTTACAAAATTTTCAAGCCGGATCGGGGATGAAATTTTGCTTCTCTTAGGAGCCTCTGCAAGCCAAAATCGGGGGACGGTTTATATGGTATAGATATATAATTAGTTGAGCGATGGTGGGACCATTTTTTTGCGGATGGTCATTTAGAGACCATATCTAACACCATGCTACCAAATTTTCAGCGGATCGGATGAAATTGCTTCCTTTAGAGCTCCGCAAACCATAATCGGGGTATCGGTTTATGATGGGGGCTATGTATTATAATTTATTGAGCGATGTGGGACCAATTTCTTGGCGGTATGGTCATTAGACACTCAGTTTTCTACTAACACCATGCTACCAATTTCAGCGGAGCGGGGTGAAATTTGCTTCTCTTAGAGGCTCCGCAAACCAAATCGGTGGACTCGGTTTATATGGGGGGCTACTATGTAATTATGGACCGATGTCGAACCAATATTTTGCATGGTGTTAGAGACCAGTTCTATATTAAACCAACGAGCGTGGTAGCATAGAGGACGTGCCTCTTGACTTGAAAAACGAAAGGTTCGGAGTTCAACGCTCGCTGCAGCCGATCACATTTTTATTTTTTAAAAAATAACTATCGCTTTTTGACTTTCCTGTTTAGTCACTGTTCGATTTCCCAAGAAATACTTATCGCGTAGTTGGACAATTTTGATTCCGAACGGGCACTAACTCGATAAGTAAAGATGAGATAATCGCCTATTGAAAGTTTTATCTGTATCCCAGTTGGCTGGAAACTATTTCGAATAACATGTTCGATAGAAAATGGTTTGCAAGGCATACCGTCAAGTCTCGCTGATGTGTGCGTGTTGCATGTGTGTTGGCTTTCAACGTCAAGCTTTTGGTTTTGCTCTAACTTTGGCCTCCCAACAAATCACGGTTGGGGAAGGCTTATCACTTACGTGCAGTTTTCATTTAATTGGTTCAAGATACAAAAGTCATCTGTTAGTAAAAGAGCTACTTGCGCTATTAAAGCTACTGCCTGTGGATGGAATCGAAACATTTTTGAAGAGACTCATTTTCCTTTTAACCACCCCTATAGGAACTAGCGTAGATGGATGATGATGATTTTCACGATTTCATTTTTTTTTGCATTAATCTTGATGGAGTTCAATTAAAGCTATATGGTTTTTATGACCATTCTCCCATAAAATGAATGGGGTATATTTTGTTGCACTCTTCTTTGGTAATCAAAGTCTAGGTAGCAGGGTTTAGTCCAATCGACTTGAAAATGCCTGGAACTAGTTCTGTTGGGTCAGAATAAGATCTCTATTTAATTTTTGCGAAAAATCGGTTCAGATTTAGACATAGGCTGCACAAATTTTTATTATCGACCGATATTTTTTCTTATTTGACCTCAGAACGTCGGGCAAATTTTAGCTGCTTACCTTCAATTTTGCCACAAAGAAATAAAAACTAAGTTCCCATAGTTGTATACAGTTGTGCTTCAAAAGTAGTATAGTAGTGCTGTGCTGAATTTTTTTTCTTGCTTCTTCTATTCCTCCACTAAAACGGTTACTTATTTATCTTTGTTTTTTAATACCCAACCACCATTAGAATGGGTGACTGGGTGGTTTAAAGTAAGTGTGTTCATTTCCCGTTTTTGTAACGCCATCGAAATATCGATTTCGACTTCTGTATATAAAGTCTACTTATTTATATTTCCTTGAAGCAGGGGAGAAATTTCTAAGTACGATATAAACGATGTCCGTTGTCCGTCTGTCGTGTCCGTCTGTTTGTAAATCACGCTACAGACTTCAAATAATGAAGCAACGCTGCATGACATTTTTGCACAAGCTCGCTCGTTTGGTCTGCAGGCAAGGTCAAGTTCGAAGTATGGGTATAATCGGTCCAGGTTTTTAGATATAGTCCCCAATAAACCGTCCTCCGACTTTTGGGGTCTTGGGCTTATAGAAATCGTAGGTTTATCCAATTGGGGCCTGAATTTTGAAATCTGGAGGTATTTTATGGACCATAAAGGAGATGTTTACCAAAAATGGTGAGTATCGGGTCCACGTTGTTTTGTATAGCCCCCATATAGACGCCGGATCTCCCGATTTTTACTTCTTGGCTTATAGAAACCTCAGATTTTATTCAATTTACCTGAAATTTGAAATCTTAGAGGTATTTTATAGGACACCACAATACGTTGCCCAAAATTGGTGAGTATCGGTCCATATTTTTGCTATAGCCCCCATATAGACGATTCTCCGATTTTACTTCTTGGGCTGTATAGAAAACGCAGATTTTTTATTCAATTTACCTGAAATTGGAAATCTAGAGGGTATTGTAGGACACAAATACGTGTAGCCCAAAATTTGTTGAGATCGGTCCCATATTTTGGTATAGACCCAATATGACCGATCTCCCGATTTTACTTCTTGGGCTTATAGAAACCGCAGTTTTTAATTCAATTACCTTGAATTGGATCAATCTAGATGGTATTTGTAGGACCACAAATACGTGCGCCAAAATTGTGAGTATCGCGTCCACTATTTTGGTATAGGAACCCCCATATAGACCGATCTCCCGATTTGACTTCTTGGGCTTCTAGAATTCGAGAGTTTTATATTCCTATTTGCCTGGAATTGAAATCTAGAGGTATTTTTCGGGGTCATAAAAAGAGGTGTGACTTGAAAACGGTGAGTATCGGTCCATATTTAGTATAGCCCCATGAAAGAACGATCTCCGATTTACACTCCTTGCGTTCTAGAAACCGTTTAAGTTTTCTATCTGATTTGCCTGAAATTGGTAAATATTCCTGGTATATTGTAGGCTCACAAAAAAGTGTAATCGGGATTAGCGTTTTTATGAGGTCCATTTGGTAATGCCCTCCAATTTTTTATAGACCGACTTCACTTCATTGGAGGGTGTAGAGGCGCTATACTGATGATTTGGAAAATTGCACTTGGAAACTCAATGTTAAAATTTCCGAGATTTTACTTCTACAGATTTAAGATTTCAATGATCAAGAGTTATTTTATAATTTTTCTCTGCACACTTACAAGGAGATGTTAATGATTCTTTAAAACTCATAACAAAAATGGTTCTTATAAATCCAGAATCTGATATTTGTCCTCGATTGGATGAAATCTTTATAATTTATCCTCAGGAAGTGTCCTCAAGTCCTCAAGCCCTCCTGAAATTTTCAAAGGCAAACGCCTGATATTTGGTTCGATTGGGTAGGTGGGTATTTAAGATTCGCTCCCGGGCCCGAACTTACGTTGGTATGATAACTGTGTTATACCCTCGTATATTCATTGTTTGGAGTGTGCCATAATAATAAAGAATACCGTTGGTTTAACTTCTGATGCCCTATTGTTTGTTTGTAAAAAAACGACATAAGAAAGAATCCCTTTGCCAAGCTCCTCAAAACAAAAAAAAAAAAGGGTTATTAAAGCTAGGCTTACAAAACAATTTAAAAGCACGAAATTAATTTAGCTGGTCCATAGTCCAAGAAATAGTCACTCTCCTTTCATAAAAAAAAAACAAAAAAACATGTATCGGAAAAGAATAAAAGTATGGCCAAGAGGTTTCCATTTGGTCAGTACAAGGAAATGGGAGGGATCATTCCCCAGTACAGAAATGCGAGGAAAATTGGGTAATGAGAAGTGAAGTCAAAAATGGTGCTTGGTATGATGAAAGAGGATCCGTCTATATGTTCGGCCAACCTAAAAAAACACTGATTACAGGCTTACCCCACCCAATTTTACCGTAAAAACTGTAAAATCACGATGGTGCTTAATTTATTTGCTACTACTATTATTTGGAGCGAGTGTATTGGAGCATAATGGGAAGAACATGTATATATTGGAACATATTGGACTAGTATTACCAAAATATTTTTCCTTGTAAACTCACCACTGCAAAGCGATTGTTAAAAAATGAATCAAAATCAAATTTCCTGATGACCTCTACATACATATCTATCGGTGGACCGATAAATTAAAATTCACTTTTGCAAAATTTCCAAAAAAAATAAATCTTTAGATTTTAAAATTTCTAACATTTTTGTTTGTTATACAGACATGTGCGAAATAAAATTCAAAGCCCCCATGTATAAACCGAATCCCAGAATTTGACGTCCCGCGTGCCTTTTGGAGAAAGCAAAATTCATCCGATCTTGGTTGAGAATTTGGTACGTGGGTGGTTTATTTTATTCTTCTATAGGAAAGTTTTGTCCAAATCTTATACTAAAAAAAAATGTAAAAATTTTCTCACAATTTTATTTCTATAAAAATCTTTGTCAAAATTTATTTCTATTAGAAATTTTATCAAAAGATTTTATTTCTATTAGAAAATTTTGTCAACATTTTATTTCTAAGCAATTTTTATCAAAATTTATTTTATACCCTAAAGCAGATAGTGGTCAGGGGTATAAGTAATCTTTGATCTGCCAAAAAATTGTGCTCTATCAGAAATATTCTGATAATGGTTGATAGTTTTGCTGGCAAGAAGGGAAGCTGATTAGGAATGTGATAATTCCGAAACGAGGCTGTATATCCAAGCGTCTTGCAGTCATATTTAGGGCTTTGCACAAATAAATCTTGACAAACATACTTTTCTCCTCTTGGTTAAGCTACATTTGTAGTTTAGTCAATGCCTGGTCTTAAGCTGAAATCAAAAACAAAATAATGATTGAAGAATAAACCAACAATAACAAACCAAAACGAACATTTTATTCTTGTAAAACATTTTTTCAAAATTGGCATTTTAATGTATCTTCCTTAAACCAAATATTTGCCTAGTGCCATTTAATGCCTAGACAGATTAATATTCATCAGGGAGTACAATGTCTACGGGGCTAAGTATACACCTTATTTTATGTTATGAATATTGGGGTTAATAGAGAAATTGAATATTCCCTTAATATTTATTAGGACAAGATAGTTTATGAATTAATTATTTTTATGGGGAATTGGTATTTAATTTATATAAAATTAAATTAAATAAAATTAAAATTAAAAAGTTTGTTAATTATATACAAAACTAGAAAAATTTTGTAAGGTCGTATTGCCCATTAGGGCCCGGCATTAAACTCAAAACACATACTTAGTACCACCATTAAGAGGCAAAAATTGACGCTGAATTTAGGATATCTCCCTTCAAAGTTAAAGAGGAACCAATATTGATCATGAATTCTTCAGAAATCTGGTTTTCTCAAAATATGAACTGCCTTCGAAATATCAACACAAGAGTCAAACAATTTTATTTCTTTAGAAAATTTTGTCAAAATTTTATTTTCAATAGGAAATTTGTCAAAATTTTATTTTATAGAAAATTTTTCAAAATTTTATTATATAGAAAAGTTTGACAAACATTTTTATTCGAAAGAAAATTTTGTCAAAATTTATTTTTTAGAAATGTTATTTCTTCGTAATTTTGTCATAGTATTTGCTTTCTGTAGAAGCAATTATTTGTCCATTTTTTATTTCTATCATGAAAATTTGTTCAAATTTTTACTATAAAAATTTTATCAAAATTTATTTCTATTTAAAAGTTTAGTAAAAATTTTATTCAATAGCAAACGTTGTCAAATTTTATTTCTAAAAAATTATGTCATAATTTATTTTCTTATAAAAATTTTTATCAAAAGTTTTTAATTTCTATTTAAAAATTATTTGGTCAAAATTTTATTTCTAATAGAAATATTATGTCACGCAATCTTTTAATTTCTTATAGTAAAAATTAATTCAAAAAATGTAATTTCTATTTAAAAATTTGGTCACAATTTTATATTTTATAGAGAAAATTTTTGGCAAAATTTATTTATATAAGAAAATTTTATCAACATTTCTTTCTATAGAAAATTTTGTCAAATATTTTTTTTATAGAAATCTGCCAAATTTCATTCCATAAAAATTTCTTAAAAATTTTATTTTCTATAGGAAAATGTTTTCATAATACTTTTATTTCTACAAGAAATTTCTAAAATTTTATTTCTATAGAAAATTTTGTCAAAAATTTATTTTTTATAAAAATATTTTGGTTTAAATCGTTTTATTTTCTATAATAATTTTTGTCAATATGTGCTCCAGTAGCGATTTTTTTCTTAATTTATTTCCTCTACAATTTGTTTTTTTTTTTTTTTTCAAAAATTTTAATTCATATAAAAATTTTGTCTAACATTTTTATTTCTTATAGAAAATTTAAATATATATAAATGTGGAGAGCAAAAGTCCTTTTATATATTGACACCAACATATTTGAATGGATTTGGAACATGTATTCGCAAATGAAAAGATCTACGAAAATGGTGAAGGGTATTATATAGTCGTCCCGCTCTTACTTTAACCTTCCTTACTTGTTTTAATTCGAAAAGCATACATCATAAATTAAATTTTCTCCGAAAAAATATATCATACATTTCTTCACAATTTTCCCATTATTAATTGTCTTCTTACGAAACGATTCTGATGGATCCCCATTCTACCCATCCATCCATTTTTTATATTGTGTCACACTATTAATGACTTCATTTAATATCCTATTATGCAAGTGTATGCTTCAAATACTGTATTAAAGTGTAATTATAAACGAGGGCATCACAAATTTAAAGACTTCGTCGTTATCATCCGTTTACAACGATGAATACAATGAGAACAACAACAAAAAAAGAAAGTGTGTCTGTGTGAAGAATAAAAGGAAAATATTCAAAAGTTCATGAAGAGGTTGAACAAATTTGGACTTATAAAAATGGCAGCAACCTCATGACCACTTTCTTTCACTGAATTCAACCGCCACAGCCAACCAAGGATAATGGTAGAAAAAGCACAAACCATATATTTTTTTCACATTTTATGACGTTCATACTTTTGCTTCATGGACATGGAACGATAAAGTACCCGATTTTATCACTTGCATTACTTGAAGGTCTCTAACTTGAATTACATCATCAGTATGAGGTACCAGACATTTTAGTAAAGCTTGATCCTCATTTGCGTATCTTATTATTTGGATGCTTTAAATTCTTTTTGTGTGCTTTTTTCATTTTCAATCACCGTTATTTGGTTTAATGTCTGATGTATATTTTACCGATGAAACCCTTCGATAACTAAGCCTTGGGTATGTTTTTTCTACACCAATGAAATGCTACAATTCATGACTTGTCATCATTTTTTTCCCCTTCACCATTTTAAAGCCTGGGAGTTTGATGCCAACTAACTGGGTGAATCTGATGATATTGTAGTGGGTAGAAAAAAGGATATTCTTAGAAGAGAAATAGGCCTCTAACTTAGCAGCTCTTATTTCCTAAGGAAAAGGTTTTGTCAAATTTTATTTTTTAGAATTCCAATTAAAGAAAATTGTGTTCAAGAATTTATTTCTATAGAAAATATTAGTGCAAAAATCTTCATCTTCTATAGGAAATTTTTTAAATTTTGTCAAATACATTTATTTCCTATAGAAAAATTGTTGTCAAAATTCAAATTCTATAGAATTTTTTGTAAAAAAATTGTATCTCTATGGAAATTTTGTTACAAATTCTATTTTCTAATAAGAAAATTTTGTCAAAATTTATTTTATATAGAACATTTTGTAAAAATTGTATTTCTGTTAGAAAAATTTTTCTATAGAATTTTTGTCAATTTTTGTTCTATAGAAAATTTGTAAAAAAAATTAGTTGCAAAGAAAAATTTTCTTGGTCAAAATTTTATTTGTATGAAATGTGTCAAATTTCTATTGCTATAGAAAATTTTTCAACATTATATTCTATAGAATATTCCTACAATTTTTTTTTTATGAAATTTTGTAAAAATATTTGTATACGAAATTTTGTCAAAAAATTTTGTAAAATTTATTTCTGGCCAGAAAATTCTTGTTTAAATTTTGTTTTCTATAAAAATTTTTGTCGAAAATCTCTTATTCTATATTGTATATATTTTTTTCAAAAAAATTTTTTTTTTTTTTATTATTCTATTTATAAATTTTTGTTTCATCTTATTTTTTTTATTTTCTATGCGAATTATATTTGTTCTAAAATATCTTTTATGTTCTGTTTTCTTTTTATATGAATTGTTGTCAAATTCTTTTATTTCGATTAGAATATATTTTTGTCAAATATTTTATATTTCAATAGAAAAATTTTGTCAAAGATAAATTTTCTATAGGAAAAATTGTTGTAAAAATTTTAGTCTATAGAAAATGCTTTCAAGATTTTATGTCTATAGGAAATTGTTAGTCAAATATTTTTATTTCTATAGAAAATTTTGTAACACTTTATTTCTAATAAGGAAAAATTTGTCAAATGTTTATTTTCTTAAAGATTAATTATTGCCAAATATTTTTTTTTTAAATTTCGTGTAGACAGTAATTGTGTTGAAATTCATTTTTTATTTTCTAGTATTTTCTTTTTTTTTTTTTATATTAATATTTTTTTTGATCAAAATTTTATTTTATAGGAAAATTATGTTATTCAAAAATTTTATTTTTCTATAGAAAATTTTTTGTCAAAATTTTACTTTGGTATGGTGAAATTGTGTCATAAAATTTTATTTTTCTTATTAGTGAAATATTTGTCAAGATTTAAGTTATCTTATGAAAATTTGTGTCAAAAATTTTTCGTATTTTCTTATATTTTAGAATAATTTTTGCTAATAGATCTTTCTTTCTATAGGAATTATTTTTCAATATTTTTTTTTTTTTGATTTTTCATTATTATGATATAGTATTTTTGTCATTTGACTTTTTTTATTTTTTTGTGTGTTAATAAAAGTTTTTTTTGTCTAATCATTTTTATTCTTTGAAGATTTTTCTGTCAATAATTTTATTTTTCTTTTTAGTGATTATCTATTTGTCAAATTTTATCTTTCAATAATGATTATTATTTTGTTCAAATGATTTTTTATTTTTCTAATTTATAAAATATTTGTCTGATAATTGGTATTTCTATATATAATAATAGTTATTATTCATCAAATTGTTATTCTATGAGAAATTTGTCTAAATATTATTTCTATAAAAAATATTATTGTCAAGATTATTTCTATAGGCGAAATGGTGTCATAAATTTTATTTCTATTAATGAAAGTCTTTTTGCTCAAAACTTTTATTTGTATTTTGGAAAATTGTTCAGCAAATGTTTTATTTTAGTTTATTTATTTAAATATTGTTACAATTATTTTTATATCTAGTGGTAAAATTTTTTTGTCTTTAAAAATAATGTTTGTTATTTTTATTATTGTAAATTATTTTTGTTAAAACTACTTTCTTAGGTTTTATAGGAAAATTTTTTTTGAGTAAAAAAACTTATTCTATTATTATTTTAATATTTTGCCAACATTTTATGTTCTATAGCACTTTTTTGCAAAATTTACTATCTATAGAAAATTATGTTAATAATATTCTATTTTATTATGAAAATTTTGTCAAATTTTTTTTATTTTCTATGAAAATTTTAGTCAATTATTTTTTTCTTTTAGTAATTTGTCAATATTTTTCTTATTTTTCGATTCATAGTAAATTTGTGGCAAAATTTTAGTTTTTTCTATAGATAAATTTTTTTTGCAATAATTTATTTTCTGTTTGAATATGTTACAATTTGTTAATAAAAATCCCATAAAATTTCAATATAAAATTTTAAAAAAAATTTTGGTGATATTTTTTTTTGTATTCACATATGTTGTTTTACCCAAAATTATCACGCCTGCCTAGAGTTAAGAGGCCTATGTTTCTTTCTTTCTCTTTATTATTATTATTATTCTTTTTTTTCTATTCTTCCACTACTATTGATTTATTTCATTTTCAAATGTTATTCATCTCTATTTGTTTTTTTATTTTTTTGGCTTATTCATTATCTTCTTTTCTATTGGTCTTTTTATATATAATAATGGAAAAAAAATGATGACAAGTCATGTTTGTAGTTTTCATTTTTTTCATGGTGTAGAATATATATAACTATACTCAATGGCTTAGTTATCGAAGGGGTTTCATCGTAAAATATACACAGTTTACTATAGTGAAACTTAAAATTAAAGCGGTTAAAATGAAAAAAAGCACAGCAAAAAGACGTAACAGCATCCACACAATAATAAAGTACGCAATTGAGAATCAGCTTTTTACTCAATTATTTATGTCTCTTGGGTACTTCATATTCTGTATGATTATTCAAAGTCAATTAGTATCTCTTTTTCAAATGTAACTGCAGTGATAATAATTTGGGTACTTTTATCGTTCCCATTCCTATGGTAATTGTTCAATGTTATGAACTTTCGTTCATGGTTATATATTATTTTGTAAAAAATTATTGATGTGTTAATCTTTTCTTACTCGTTTATTATTTTTTTCTTGTTAGGTCTTGTTTGGCGGTTGAGATTTCAGTGAAAGAATATTGTGGTTTCTATTGTAGTTTGTCTTTATGCCATTTTTTTTATATTAGTCCAAAATTTGATACAATCTTCTCTTCTATGAATCTTTTTGTATATATTTTTTTCTTTTATTTCTCACGATATGTATCTACTACTTTCTTTTTTTTTTGTTTTTCTCTAATTTGCACCTCATCTTGTATCATACCTTTGTGATGATAATCAGAATTTTTTCTTTAAATTGCCATGCCTTCTTTGTTTTAATTAAAATTACACATTAAATACAGATATGAAGCTACCACTTCGCATAATAGGAATATTAAAAGTGAAGGTCATGATGGTGACACAATATAAGAAAACTGGATGATGGGTGGATGGGGAATCCATCACGAAACGTTTCGTAAGAAAACAATAATAAAATGAGAAATTGTGCAGACAATGAATATTTTTTTTCGGAGAAAATTTTAATTTACAAGATTATGCTTTTCGAATTAAAACAAGTAAAGGAAGATTTAAAGTAAAGCGTGGACCCGAACTATATAATGACCTTTCACCATTTCGTAAAGATCATTTTCAATTTTGGCGATAACGCATGTAAGATCCTGACCAAATATGTTGGTTGCCATAAGTATAAAGGATTTATGCTCCCATTTATAAATAGATTTTAAAATATTTCTATAGAACATAAAATTTAGACAAAATCTTCTATAGAATTAAATTTTGAAAAAAAAAACAAAATTGTAGAGAAATAAAATTAAATGAAAAAATCCTATTGAGCACAATAGTTGACAAAAATATCCTTATCTAACATGGTACAGAAAAAAATTACTGAAAAAATAACGCTCATTGAACGCGAAAATATTCACAAATACTATGCTAATAGAAAAAAATTTGAACAAAATATTTATAAAAAAAACTTTTATGAACAAAATTTTCTAATAGAAATAAAATTTTGAAAAATTTTCTATAGAAATAATTTTAAAAAAATTTTATATAGATGAAGTTTTGGCAATTTTCATAGAAAAAATATTTTGACAAATTTCTATAGAAATAAATTTTGACACAATTTCTATAGAAAAAAAATTTATAAAATGTTCTAATAAAATTTAATTTTCGACGAAAAATTTTCTATAGAAATAAAATTTTGACCAAAAAATTTTTAAATAGAAAATAAAATTTTGATAAAATTTTTCTATAGAAATAAAATTTGACATAAATTTTCTATAGAAATAAAATTTTGACAATTTTCAGAATTAAAATTTTGAAAATTTTAATAAAATAAAATTTTGATAAAATTTTATAGAAAATAAAATTTTGAAAATTTCTATAGAAATAAAATTTGCAAAAAATTTCTATAGAAGAAAAATGTGACAAAAATTTTGAAGAAATAAATTTTCTAAAAAAGTAAAATTTTTGAACAATTTTCTTTAAAATAAAATTTTCTGAAAAAAAAGATCTATAGAAAAATCTAGACAAATTTTTAAAAAAAATTTTGACAAAATTTTCTTTTGTGAATAAAATTTTGACAAAATTTTCTATAGAAATAAAATTTTGACAAAATTTTCTATAGAAATTAAAATTGTTTGACTCTTGTGTTGATATTGTCGACGGCATTCATATTATTTGAGAAACCAGATTTCTGAAGATTCGATGATCAATATTGGTTCCTCTTTAACTTGAAGGGAGATGAATTGCCTAAATTCAGCGTCAATTGTATGACCTCTTAATGTGGTCTGTGTCTCGGTTATAGTAGTTTTATTTATGTCCGGGCCCTAATGGAGGCAATACGGACCCTTACAAAATTTTGTCTAAGTTTATGTATATAATTAACAAAACTTTCTTAATTATTAATTTTATTTATTTTATTTTATATAAATTAAAATACCATTCCCCATAAAAACGAAAAAAAAAATTCAAAATAATTAACATAAACTCATTGTCCTAAACTAAATAACTTAAGGGAAATATTCAATTTCGTCTATTAACCCCAATATTCATAACAGTAAAATTAAGCGTGTATACTTAGCCCGTAGACATTGTAACTCCCCTGATGAATATTAATCGTGTCTAGGGCATTAAATTGCACTAGCCAAATAGTTTAGAGTTTAAGGAAGATACATGTAGAATGCCAATTGTTGAAAAAATATGTTGCTGTGTACCGAAGGTAGTAAAGTGGTTCGTTTTGGTTTCTGTTATTTGTTGGTTTGTTCTTTCAACCATTATTATTGTCTTTTGATTTCACTTAAGACCAGGCGATTGACTAAAACTACAAATGGTCAGCTCTTAACCCAGAGCGAGAAAAGGTAATGTCGTTGTCAAATTTACTTTGTGCAAAGCCCTATAGACGCAAGAAGACCGCGCGTGCCCTGAATATACAGCTGTGATTTCGCGAGATTATTGCACATTCCTAATCACTTCCTCTTCTTGCAGCAAAACTATCAACCAATTACAGAATACTTTCTGATAGGCAATGTTTTGGCAGATCAAAAAGTTATTATACCCTGACCACTATGGTGGTTTAGGTATATAAAATAAATATTTGACTAAAAAGTCTTCTAGAAATAAAATGTTGACAACAATTTTCTATAGAAAAATAGATTTTGATACAAAATTTCTATAGAAATGAAATTTTGAACAAAGATTTGGTTATAGAAATAAACATGTGTGACCGAAAAATTTCTAACACATCTTTTTTAGCTATAGAGTTTGACATTGACAAAACTTGTCTATAGCAATAAAATAAACCACCACCTGGTACCAAATTTTCAACCAGATTCGGCTAGTTGAACATTTGACTTCTCCAAAAGGCACCGGAACGTCAAAATCTGGGGAATCGGCTTTCATATGGCCGGGCTTTTGAATTTTATTTGCGCACAATGTCTGTAAAAAAGCAAAATATTTAGAAATTTAAATCTAAAGCATTCTATTTTTTTTTGAATTTTGCAAAAGTGAATTTTGTAATTTATCGTTCGATAGATATGTATTAGAGGTATAGGAAAAATATTGATTTTGATTCATTTTACAATTCGACTTGATGCATGGATGGTTTAACAAAGGAACATTTGGTTCATACTAGTCCAATATGTCATATATATTGTTCTTCCAATATATATAACAGCTGCCGCTCAAATAAAGTAAGAGCCAAATATAAATATTAAGCACATTCGGATTACAGTTTTTATGGTAGAATTTGGTACTGTACTTCAGTGTTTTTAGTGTGCCGAACATATCAGCACGGGATCCTTTCAAAATCATAAACAAGACCACTTTTTGGACTCATCCACTCCAATTTTATCCTCCATTTCTGTACTGGGAATTGGTGCCTCAATTTCTGTTACTGACCAAATGGAAATCCTCATCGTTGGGCATAGCTTTATTCTCGTTCGTAGCATGTTTTTTTTTTTTTGAAGGAGAGTGATTTTCTTGGACTATGGACAGCCTAATTTATTTTCGTCTTTTAATTGTTTGTAAGCATAGCTTATAACTATTTTTTTTTGTTCTTGGAGCTTGCAAAAGGGATATCTGTCTATAGTTCGTTGTTCTTACACAACAAGCAATAAGCATCAGAAGTTAAACCAACCGGTGATTTTTTTATTATGCACACTCCAAACATAGTGAATATTAGTAAACACAAGTATATAACACACGAGTAAGTTCGGCCGGGCCGAAATTCTTAAATACCCACACACCATGAACAAATTCATCTAGGAGTTTCTCTTGAAATATTTCAGGAGGGCTTGAGGACTTGAGGACACTTACCTGAGGATAATTTAAAGATTCATCCATGAGGACAAATATCACGAGTGGCTGGATATTGATAAGAAGCCATTTTTTGTTTGAGTTTTAAAGGATCATTACACTCTTGCTTGCTAAGTGTTGCAAGAAAATTATAAAAAGACAATAACTTCTTGATTTGAAATCTTAGAATCGCTGCTAGAAAGAATAAAAAGATCTGGAAATCATTACATTGAGTTTCAAGCAATTTCGAATCATCAGTGCGCCCTCCTACACCCCTCCAAAGAAGTTGAGTCGGTCTATATGCAGGACATTACAAAATGGACCATATATAAACTAATCGGCGATACACTTTTTAATTGAGCCTACAAGATACCCAGAATATTTTACAATTTCAGGCAAATCAGATAAAAACACGGGGCCGCGGGCCGCGCTTTCGTTTAGAAAACCAGGAGTGTAAATCGGAGATCGTTGTACCTTATGGGGTCTATACTAAGAAGAGGACCGATACTCACGTTTTCAGGAAGCACACCTTCTATATAACGCGAAAATACCTGTAGCATTTCCCTAATTCAGCGCAAATAGGATAAGAAACTCGCAATTCATAGAAGCCCAAGAAGTCAATATCGGGAGACTCGGGCTATATATCGAGTGGATAACCAAACATATGGACCGATACTCTACAATTTTTGGCCGGCACGATTCTGTGGTCCTACAATACCTCTAGATTTCAAATTTACAGGTTAAATTGAATAAAAACTGCATGTCTTTCTATCAAAGCCAAAGAGTAAAATCGGGAGATCGAGTCTATATGGGTCTATATTCCCAAAATATGGAGCGGATACTCAGACATTTGGCGCAACTCCGTATTTGTGGTCCTATCTAAATACCTCAGATTTCCAATTTACAGTACAATTGATTAAACTACGGCTTCTTCTAATAAGCCAGAGAAGTAAAGTCGGAACAGCATCGACTACTATGGGGCTATACCAAAAATAATCTGGACCGTACTCACAATTTTCGCGACAACACGTATTCTGTGGTATCCTACATACCTCAGACTTACCAAATATTCAGGTAAATGAATAAAACTGGAGGGTGTTCTATATAAGCCCAAGAAGTTAAAATGCGGGAAGATCGGTCTATACTGGTGGGCTCATACAAAACGTGGAAACCGATTACTCGCACCGCATTTTTGTACCATCTCTTTAGTGGTGATAAAATACCTCCAGATTTCAAATTCAGCCTTTGTGGCAAGTGTGTATAAACCTACGATTTCTATAAGTCCCAAGACCCAAATCGAGGCTCGAGGTCGGTTTACTAATGGGGACTATACTCAACAACACTGGGACCGATAATAGCCCATCTCGAACTTGACGCTGCCTGCAGACAAACGACCGCAGCTTGTGCAAAATTTCAGGCGAACGATTGCATTCATTATTGAAGTCCTGGCACGTGATTAACCACGACAGAGCAGACAGCACGGACGAGACGGAATCGTGTACTATGTTTAGAATTTCTCGCCTGATCAAGAACCTAATATAGATTACTTTCTATAGATCGGAAATACGATATTTCGCATCTGGCGTCTACAAACGGACAATGACAAACCTTATTCATAACGCCCCGTCACACAATTCTATGGGTGGTGCGGTATAAAAACAATAGATAACAAACAACCTTTAGTGTGAAGGAATAAAGAAGCAGAAAAAAAATTCAGCACATGCGCTACTATCTATTTGTGAAGTCACAACATGTAGTATAGGGAACTAGTTTTCATTTCTATGTGACAAACTTCGTAACGGAAATAGCTAAAAATTCCGAACGTCTCGGGATCAATATACGAAAATAATCGAGTACTCCGAACATATATATATTTGCAGCATGTCTGACAATCTGAAATCCGATTTCATTTCCAAAATTATAGAGTCTATTCTGACCCAACGCAAACAGTTCCACAATTTTGAGAGTCGATGTACTACAACTCTGCTACGCTAGACTTCTTGATTGACACAACAATGGCCAAACAAAAGTATACCCCGATTTCCATTTATTGGTGATGGTACATAAAAACATACTTTCAATGTGACACTCCATCAGAGCAATTATGCCAAAAACAAACACAGACATGATCGTGAAAATCATCCATCATCATCTACGCTAGTTCCTATAGGGCCGTGGTTAAAAGGAAGAATCTGAGTTCTTCAAAACATTGATTTCGATTCCCATCAACAGCAGTAGCTTAAATAGCCAAAGTAGCCTTTCTAACTGCTATTATACGGAGCTTTGTTGATGAACCTTCAATGAAAACCTCACGTAGAGTGGATAGCCTTCACTGAATGCTTGTTGGGAGCCAAGTTTAGAACGCAACACACAAAGCCTTGACGTTTGACAGCCAACACCATGCATCACGCACAGCATCAGGAACTGAGGTATCTCTGCAAACATTTTTCTATCGAAAGATGTATGAACTAGTCTTTCGCCCGTGGAAGATCATAAACTTTCATAGGCCGATTTATTTTTTTTCTATATCGAGTTTTAGTGTACCCGTTCGGGGAACAAAATGTCCCCACTAACGCACATAGTGACTCTTGGGAAATCGAACCACTCGACTACAAACGAAGTCAAAAAGCGATAGTTAAGTATTTTTAAAAAATAAAAATGATGATCGGCATGCAGCCGTAGCGTTGACATCCAGGAACCTTTTCGCTTATCAAGTCAGAGGCACCTCCCGTCTATGGTACACCCACGCTTCGTTGGTTATATATGGTCTCTAACAAACCATGCAAAAATTGGCTCGACATCGGCGTCCCATAATACATATAGCCCCCATATAAACCGACTCACCGATATTGGTTTCTGCGGCAGCCTGCTAAAGAAGCAAATTTCGCACTGCCGCTCCGGCTGAATTTGTACCATCGGTGTTAGTATATGGTGTCTAATGACCACTGCAAAAATATGGTCGCCACACCGCGCTCAATTATACTATTAAGCCCCAATATAAACCGATACCGATTTGGTTTGCGAGCCTCTAATAGAAGCAAATATTCATCCGATTCCGGCTGAAATTACGATGGGTACATCCCTGTGTGTAGATCAGTGTCCTCATAATGCATGCAAAAAATGGTCCACACATCGCCCCGCTGCAATAATTATATTATATAAGCCCCATATACAACCAGATCCCCGATCTTGGCTTGCGAGGCTCTAAGAGGAAGCAAATTTCATCTGAATCCGGCTGAAATTTGGTAGTCATTAGGTGTTAGTATGGTCCTCTAAATATACGCAAAACATTCTCCACATCGGTCCATAATTATAATATACGGCCCCCATAAAATCGATCACCCCGAATTTGATCTCCGAGCCTCGGTGGGAATCTAAAATTCATTTGATTCAGTTAAATTTTGGTACGTGGTATTAATATGTGACCTCAAACCCATGCAAAAATTGGTCGAAATCGGAGTGCGCGACTAACTTATATATAGCCCCATAAAAACCCAATCCCCAAGATTTCACCTCCCCCTTGTAAGAGCCAAAGAGCTTTATCCCGAGTTCGCTTGAAATTTGGTAGCTGAATTTGGTATTATGGATCCAACAACCACGCAGAATTGGTCCAGTAATACATATACCCCATATAAATCGAGTCTGAAATTGACCTCCGTGGCCTTTTGGAGAAGAAAATACATCCGATCCGGCGAATTTGCAGTACAGTGGTGTTAGATCGTGTCTCTAACTAACCATGGCAAAACCGATCGCCCTATATAAACCGATCCCCCGAATCTTGGCTTGCCGGAGCCTGCAAGAGAAGCAAAATTTTATCGATCCGGCTGAAATTAAGTGACATGGTGTTAGTAATAGTAGGTCTCTAAATGAACCATGCAAAAATTTCCACATTGGTCAATAATGTATATAAGCCACCATATAAACCGATCACGAGATTTGACCTCCGAAG
>PGFW01042773.1:0-16720 GCA_003123925.1 Haematobia irritans | reverse complement strand
AAACGACAAGTAGGGACCTAGCGTTTGTTTGATGTTCTCAGCTGCCAATTTCCCATCTTCTAAAATGTATTGTCTTTGATCAAAACTTAGTTCTAAATAGTCAAGAAATAACATTGGGCGATTCTATATGTATGGGATATAATTTCCAAGTCAGTGATATGCGCAGATGAGTTGGCAACACTTCGACCCGAGTCCTTATGTAATAATTTCACAAGGGTAAAAAAATTCTTAGGAAAAACAAAGAGTAAATTGTAAAGTAGCTCTTAGGCCCCCAGATAAATGCCATAGAGTAAAGAGGAGGAACGTTTTTTTTTTATTTTTTTGAACATTCTCTGTACTTCTTTAAGCCCTCTTCCCCACAAAAATCCTCAAATTTGTGGAAACTTCCCACCAAATCCCCAAGTCCTCAACTTAAAAATTTCGTCCCCATCCACGAAAAAATATCCCGGATTCGGGGAAAAATCACGTGGGGAAATATGTAATTGAAATTATTTTATTGCGATAGGCCATATTAGCTAAAAGAGTATAGAAAAATATTTTTGTTTTTTTACTTTTTTTTTAATTTCTTCATTCAAATTCTAAAGCAATGCAAGGAACAACTTCTAAAGCAATGCAATCGAAAAATGGAGTACTTCCGTCCTAAAATAAGTCCATCTTAAATTCATTGGAGATGATCTAAGTTTGCACTACTTCCGGATAACAAATTGGGAATCCAAATTACATTTTTGGAAGCTTTGTTTTCGTTGGGTACATATGGATCAAATTTTCGTATTTGAAAAAAATGTTCTTTTTTTAAATACATACTTTCTTTCTCCTTTATTTCTTACAATAGTAAAGAAAACCAAACTAAGTGCTGACTGTAAGCAGGTCATATTAGGCCAATCAACTTTCTTGTTGAGAAATGTGTGACTCATAGCTGATAGATTAAATAATGGTGACCCCCTCTACAAATATTGTTTTGTAGGGCAAAAAATGGTTTAGATTGTTTCCATTCAGTCTTTTTGTATATGGTCGCTCCTACCTCACAAAACATCCACACCACACCTTTAGTCCTCATAACAATAAGGGTTGGTTTTTATCTACTTCATCGTACAGTGGTCTCAAAACTAGGAAAACCGTCATATCTTTGAGACAAACCAAATGTTCTTTTATCTTATGGTATATGATAGATATGTTGGAAATTTATTCAATAACATTCATATCAAGCAGTATGGGTCCCATTGTCATGTGTTATTTAGAGAAATGTTCGAAGACAAGAGTTTTCAACCTTAATTCTTTAGGTATGAGTTACAGAAGCTACACAGAAAATAAATTTCACCAACCCCGACGCCCGCTAAAATTTTCAATTCAATCTTAATTGAGTGTTTAAAAATATTCAGGAGGTTAAGAATTCTAAATTGAATGTTAGACTCAAATTTTTAAATTGAAACAAAATCAATCCACCCCAGACACACCGCCCAAATTAATAGTATTAATTATTTTTTACATTGGATCAATTAATTATTTAATTTGACTGCCAATTAATTTTTAATTTAACTATCATATGTCTGTGATTGAAGCGACATTTCAAATTAAAAATAAATTGGATCAATTAAATTCTCGTGATACTGAATCCAGAAAAAATTTTTATTTTTGTGTGTAGGCACGATGATCACACATGCAAAAGGCACATGAATGACAAAAGTCATATAACATTTTGGTGTTCTTTCAAAAACTTAATATTTATTTAAATTTTAGTATTATTTTGTACAAATTTCATACTGCCTAATTTCTTCTGTCTTTCCCCGGTAGATATGATAATACCTGTAAGATTTAATAATCGTAATAGCGACTGAACGGTATGATGTATACAGGTAACAAAACGACGGCAAAAGTGCAAATCAGATTTGTCTTTTTCCTACAGCAAACGCAATAGAGCCGGCATCTTACGCACGCTGATACACTACCGCAAATCCTCGATATTTGCGGTAATTTAACCCCTTTGAGTTTTCTCAAAGGCACAACATTTTAAAAGCACTTCCAAAAATGTCCTCGCCGAAGATGTTCTTAATTTTAACTACACTGAAAAATATTGACGCTATATGGAAGATTATGGCCAACTAAATTTTAGACTCGAAATTTACGCAATGCTTAAGGACATAATTCTTTAAATCATAATGACATTTTAATTAAAAGATAAGTTCATAATCCTTGCTTTCAAAATTTTTTTTCATTAAATTTAAGGACACAAATCTTGAAATTGTGCGTACCCCTCTGTTGAAGTTGTTAGATCTTTGGAGTAAGGCAAATGATTCCTTAAAATAAATAAAAACATTTTTTATTTAAAGAAATCGTCCCTTTAACTCAACTGATATATTGAATTTTTTATATTTAAGAATAAAACGTTTCAAAGATATAGGCTAAGACTTATTTTAGGATTTCTGCATCTTTGGTTCTGCAGTTTTCTTAGGGCATTAAGAAAACAGTTCTTACTTTGAGAAGTACGTTGGCATAATTGGATTTTGAAAACTGGGATTTGTTTGTACATGAATACCATTCATTAATATATCGCAACAGAGAATAAATAATTCGATGAATGAGATCATGATCCAATTTTAATTTTTTCGATCCTAGATTTAACGCCAGGGAGATTAGTAAAAAATGTCTTTATTTTAAGGAAGTCGCATCTTTGGCTCGGAATCAATACCGAAAATCCTTAAAGGAAGGTCAAAATTCGCTTGAATGCCAAGTAAACTTTTTTTTGAGTGTACACAGGGATGTTCTTTTAAATTAGAGTTTTTTGATAAATCAATTTTTTTAATAGAATTTTAAAGGGTTAATTTTTTAGCTTTTTTCTGTTTCAAATGAGGTTAAAAACAGAGTAAGAATTGATAAAATGGTAACAAATTATTTAAATATGATACAAAATTATTTATTTGGCAAATATCGGAAAAAAAAAAATAGGATACACATCTAAAACACTGACTTGGGATCACGACCTTAAGAGTCATGCAAATTCAGTGCAACGGCTTGTTGAAATGGCTGGACATGCCGTGCCTAAATGACAAACCGCATGTTTAAATCAACGGCTTCTGCGCATATTTTCATCGCTTCGTATGTAAACAAGAATATTTCACTAACTTTTTTTGGCGAACGATTTTCTTTTAGCTGGAAGGGTATAGTAGAAAAACATTTAGCCAATGAGCAGACTTCGCCCTTCTAGACGTTCAAAAAGTTGATAGTCAATATAACCGGCCATGGTTCCAACGCTTTGAATTATAAATTTTTCTATTTATCGATATTTTTCTAGGCAATTTTGTGACCACAATGAGGTGATGTAAAATGGCGCTCAAGGAAGAGCAAAAAATTTTTTACAATTTGACCCGATTTTTGATATCTAATATATTTTGTTCATTTGTAAAATTCCTAGATGGTTTCGTTCCGTTCCGCAAAACCCTATAAAGTTTACTTCTTGTATTTCAAATAGGATTTGTCTTTACTCTAACATGAACAGCTCAGGTTGTATACACACAAAAACCATAAAAATAAAATATGGTCAAGTATAAATTTTTGTATCAGAGAAATGTTCTCTATCTTAAGCCTGAGTACTATGTCAGTTTTCAAGCTGAAAGACCAGCTTGTTTTCAAACGGTTAGCTTTTTTTAATTAATTAATATAGAAAATAAAATTTGGATATTGCAATCAATATCCTTGTATCTTTTTCCTCCATTATTTGGTAAGACTCATGGCTGAACAAGAAGGTTAAATCATGGGCCCATATGATAGCCAAATTTTTTTTAATTTGCGACAAAATTTTAAGATGTCAAAATCATATGTTTATAGGTGATTTGCAAAGCTCCTCCCAAATGACACCTGCATAGCAAATGCATCTCAAAACAAAATCGAGCATTCCATACAATGGAGAATTGTTCAAAGATGACTGAGTAATCTGATAACTGATTCCAGACCGAAAATATCACCACGACATCAGTTTTTACTGCATCATATAACTGCTTTTTGTTAATAGATGGCCGAAGATCCATTTGAGTGACTTCCATTCTTAACTTTTGGTGGGTATTATAGTCTTATTTGTCTCATATCGGCGTTCCGTCGGATGAAATTATCCACTGTCACAATCACTCATAGGTGCGCCAAAAATTTTTTAATAAAAAAAAAAATTTTGAAAAACCTTTTATTTTTTCTCTGGATTTTAATTATTTTTTCAGGACAATTGAAAGCAAATAAATAATTTGCCGACATTTACCGAATACCAAATACGATTCTTTTTATCAGCTGATTTTTGACTTCTTAAAATTGTAAAACAACATAATTGAAATTTGTTGTTTTTGTTATCGTGATTCAACCTCTTTATTCAGCATGGAAGACTTTGATCAAATATAATCAGTCCTTCATACATATTTGTACTTTTAGATTTAGTGTTTTTTGGTGAAAACCCGAACATAGTACTACCTTTTAGCCAAAAATGGCATTCTTATTTTAAGACATGCAACTGATTCTTAGAAATTGAATGTTTATATCCTAACATTTTTTTGCTTTTCAACAGATAAAATGAAGAAAAATTAAAAAGTATGCGATTTACTTTCTTGTATTAAAGGGTGATACAGTCAAAAATTTGGTCAAATATAAACTTGACGTATTTTCTTTCAATTTTTGCATTAAAAAAACCTGAACACACCGCTCATTTGTGAAAGGTGTGTGGTGTGTAGAAGAATGTTGGCTCCTATTTTGATTTTGGAATTCACTCTTCCAGTGTAAAATGCCGTCCAACAAGAAGAGAGGTGATCAAAATTTTGCTCGCGCATCGCGAAAATCCGAGCTACTCGCACGCAAAGCTGGCACAAAATCGCTAAAAGTGTCCGGCAAAATCAACCGTTACAAATGAAAATTAGTGTTTGGGAACGTAATGTCGACAGCCAGGAAGTCTGGATCGGGGGGGAAATCGAAAACGCGGCAAGCCGCTGAGTCGAGACGAAAAGAAAGTTTGGCGGGTAGTTTCAAGGCGAACCGCTAACCTCTCATCTCCGCGAGGTGGGCCGCATATAAGCTGGGTGTAGTCGTCTACAACCGTTGCCATCGAGCCAAAAAAACGAGCCGGACCTATCGAATTTAACCCAAGAAGGTAGTGACTCCAAATCGCGATGATAAACAAAATACGAACGGCAAAAGCGCGAATTCCCGGGCTGTACACGAACGATGCTCGACGAAGTTTGACTGCGTGGTAATGGACGACGAACCTATGTCCCACAAGCCGACTAACAATCAGGCTTCCGAGACAGGAGTTTTATACGGCAAAAGGAAGGGGAAAGGTAGGCAGATATTTTTAAGAAACATAAAACTGTCAAATTCGCAAGAAATACTCTGGTTTGGCAAGCCATCTGTACCTGTGGGCCTTGAAAAAGCAGCATTTTCATAGCTTGCCGGGACTGGTGCGAACACAAGAAATTTACGTGAAAAGGTGGTTTGAATAAACGTCTGCTGCTGCTTTTCCGCTTTTGCCTGAAGAAACACGTTTTGGTTCCGGATTTGCATCTTGCCATTACGGTAAAGAAGGCATGGAGTGGTACGACCGCCAACACGTACGCAGGTGTTTCCGCAAGGACAAAGAAGCCCTCCCCAGCACGCCAGAGCTCACGCCGCAAATTGAGAATACTGGCCTATTGTCAAGCGGAACCTAAAGAAGACCAAAAAACTAGCTAAAAGAACATAGCGCAGAGCGAAGTTCAGGCGCAAAATCTATGATCAACAGCGTGAGGCCCGGCAAATTCGGATTTGGAAAGCGAAAAGCCTAACTCGAAATATTTTTCCTGAATTTTATACTAATTGAAGATTGAAAAAGAAATTTAATTTGATTTTTTAATAAACGATTTCAACCGATTTACACGCGTTTTCCCCTTGACCAAATTTTGACGTATCAAGCCCTTTACATTACACTGAAAAACAGTAAACCGCACTATGAAAAAAAATTATTTGGTTAATTAATAAAACTTTAGATTATTTTTAGAAAATTTTAACCTAAACAGTACTGCAAGGCGCTGACATCACAACGATATCAAAAACTAAGTAAATATTTTTCGAAAATTCAAAAACAAAATTATTAGACATAATCTATTTTGTTGGCATTTGTATAAAGAAAATTTTGTAGTTTGAAGGAAAAATTTTGAAAATTCCAAATTGCAAGAATGTCATTAGTGCGCATGTGAAAGGTTAACAAGATAGGCGTATTTGTAGGTTAAGATTTGCAATTTTAAAGCAAATAATAAGACGTATTTTGTGAGCAAGTACGAATTTAGTAAATCTTTTTGTGGTACATAACGTACGGCAAACCAATTATTAGAGCATAGGACTTTTTCGCTAAAACATAATAATGCCATGAACTGAAATAAAGTTGAAATTGGCTTTAAGTGAAATCAGAGTGTTCACTTTTTTCCTGGAGTGTATGCACCCAGTATGTTTGGCAATTTCTTTTGTTTCTTCTTTTTTTTATTGAGTATTAATTAATCCGTTTTTTGTAGTCAACGTGTTATATGCATGCTACAAGACGTGAGCATCATTAACCTGATTCTTTTTGCCAACGAATTGTTAACCAAAATTGTTAGTGACCACCAAACAACAATGAAGGAACCAACCCCTCCATGCTTCTTCTTCACTGGATCGTTTTAAAGCAATTGTTTTCCGTTGATGTTAACATTTTATTTAAAATACCACTTAAGTTATTATTCTTGCTTTTTTTAAATAGAAGTACTATCGTTTCAAATGTCATACACATTAAAATTATTAAACTGAAGAAGCATTTAATAGATTCCCTTCGGGGAAATAGTTACACCGCTTGTTTTTTTGTTTTCAATAACTAGAGTAGAAGAATTATACGCTTAAATAAATATCAAATAGTGATCATTGTCTTTAGATATAGTTTTTCTATATATTTTAATAGGAAGTATTTAATTTGCCATAATGTAAGGTATACCATTAAAACATAATTCGGGAAAAGTACAAATCATTCTTTTAGTCTTATTGAACATAATAATGATGTGAACATAATAGATGATTAAGTGGATTTTGTTTTTTAATTTTAGAAATTTTGCATTATCTAGTAGCCAACTAAGAGGAAACCTTTTAATTTCCTAAAGTTTTATGGTCATTTAGCCAGTAAGTACACTTAACGCATCACTACGAGGCCGTTTGAAATTTTTTTTGGATAAAGCTATGGTGGTATAAGGTTAAATTTATGTTGTACCCTCAAAAAAAAAAAAAAAAAATACGTTTTATACTTGAATTTTAAAGATTTTGACGCGCTTCGCTTATATATTATATTATTGCAATATAATCCACGGCCGGTGCCTGAAATTCATCGATGTATCTCGTTTTATATTTCAAAGCAGCGATGTGTGAAAAAAAATATTTACGTGATATTACACTCAAAAAAAATGAACTCTCTATATTCACTCAAAGGCAATTTAACTTTATTTTACTTCCATGGAATTATTATGTTTGGAGAAAGCTTATCTTTGACTGCTATCTTTGCAGCGAATTGGAACCCGAATTTTTTCCTTACGAACAAGGGCTGCTGGAGCCGGAGTCGGAGTCTTGGAGTCGAGTCTGCAAGATTTTGCCTGGAGTCGGAGTGTAAAAATTTTGCTCGGACTCCGGCTAAACAATTTTTTTAAACACTTCGACTTTTGTAAACTACAGCAAGTTTTTACGCAAATTAGTTTCAGTTGCGTTATTCATTCGATCAATGTACGAGCATGATTGTAAATGAAAATCAACTTCAATTTACGCGCTATCTTTTTATGGTTTCCCTAGAATGTTTAGAGCGTAGCAGACTGGCTGGATACGATCCATTTTAATTGCCCATAATCAATTTATTTGAAAATATTTCGAACAAATCGAAATTTATTTATTTTTTATTATTATTTTTAAGGCCCATAAATACATATGTGGAATAGAAAAGAAAATTTTTTCAAATCTTGTTTTTTTTTATTTATTAGAAAATCTTTATCGTCAAATGTTATTTTCTATAAAAAATTTTGATCAAAATTTTTATTTCTATAAAAAATTATTCAAAATTTAATTACTATACGAAATATTTTTTTCTATAGAAAATTTAGTCAAAATTTTATTTCTATAGAAAATTGAGTAAACAATTTTGTTTCTATAGAATATTTTGCAAAATTTTATTTCTATAGAAAATTTTGCAAAATTTTGTTTGTTAGCACCAAAATTTTTTCAAAATTTTATTTCTATAGAAAAATTTGCCAAAATTTTATAGTAATAGATTTTTTTAATTAGAAAATTTGGTTAAAATTTTATTTCTATAGAAAATTTTGTAAAAATTTTATTTCTATACAAAATTTAGTCAAAATTTTGTTTCTGTAGAATATTTTGCAGAATTTTATTTACTACACAAAATTTTTTCTAAAATTGTATTTTATTGATAATGTTTTTTCAGAATAATATTATTTCTAATAAAGAAAAAATTGTCAAATTTATATTTCCTATAGGTAAATTTTCTCCAAAAATTTTTCTTAACTGATGCTCACTGATACTCAACTGGCTATAAAAAAATGTATTCAAATTTTTATTACTCAACAGAAAATTTTTTTCTATATAAAATTTAGTACAAAATTTTAATTCTATAGAAAATTTAAGTCAAAAATTTTGTTTCTAATAGAATAATTTTGCAAAATTTTATTTCTATATCAAATTTTGCAAAATGTTTGTTTGGCTACAACTATTTTTGTTTTAAATTGTAATTTTTATTGATAAATTTTTCAAAACTTTTAATTTCTTATAAACAATTTTGCCCAAATTTTCCTTTCTATAAAAATTTATTTCAAAATTTTTATTTCTATAGGAAGAATTTTCGCGCATAAATTTTATTTAATACTAGAAAATTTAGTACAAAAATTTTATTTCTAGTAAAATTTTGCAAAAATTTTATTTACTAGACATACACTTTTTCCACAATTGTATGCTACTGATACTCTACTGCTAAAGTCCGACAAAACTCCGAGCGAATTGCCTCGACTGTCCACAGCCGCTGCTTCGAACTACTAAGAATTTTCTTTAACAAAGTGAAAAAAAATTAAATTATGTCTAATAAATATTATACATATAATACAAAATATTTTCTTATATTTGTGATATCGAACGTGATGCCATTTTCCCTAAATTTACCAAAAGTATTTCTTCCTTGTGGGTTCCACAACTGTTTTTTTTCAGTGTTAAAGATTACGCTACCTATATTTTAGGACAAAATATTAGGACATATTTTCTTTAAAATATTGAAATTATTAATTAAAATTTTTTTTATTAGATTAGGACAAGCAGGATTTTGGAAAGATTTGCTTCCTCGGCGTTTAAGAGCCGTATGCTTTGACTAAGGCCAATTTTTTCTTAAAGTAAAGAAACAGAAGTTTTGAGTTTAAAAATATTGGTCCTTAAAGTTAACTGAGATTTTAGGAGTTTAGCATAAAGAATGGTAATGCAAATATAACTAAGACTATAGTTTTGGAGGATGGTAGATTTTTTTAGCGTTTGGAATTATCCGTGTATAAATTTGATTGTGTAGAAAACTTTTATTGTGTACGTGAATGCCTTATTTATATACGCGAAAAAGAGAATGAAAACTCGATAAACGAGAATCTGTATACTAATGTTTATTTTATCTTCCTAGAGTTTAAAGACAGATAAGTCGCTAAAAATGGTCTTTTATTTTATAAAGAAGCAGTATTCTTTGGCTCGAAGCAATATTAAAATCCTTAAGGGAAATCTAAAATCTTTGGTCCAAGTAAACTGACCAATTTTTTTTGCGTGTAGTTAAATACCTGAAACAAGCAATATCTAATAGGAACAATTTTTAGTAAATCAAGAAATTTACAGAGTAACTATTATTGTGGTGACAGACGTGTATATTGTAAAACATTGTCATAATTACTAATTCTTTGGGTTGAATCTCCGAACGATTAGAAAGCGATATGTTGCGATATTCGGATAATTTTTTTGTTTTGTCTTTGATTAGAACGTGTTAAATGAAGTTGTAATAGAAAGACCGAGAATATGCTCGATTTTTTGTTGTTGTAATATAAATAAATTCTTGTGAATTGCGATTACGAATATCGCAGCATATCAGCTTAAAGAAGCAAATTTTAAATGTAAAAACGTAATGCCGTAAAATTCTGTTTAAGTCCCGAATATTTGGAAAAACCGGTTGACATCACTCTTTCATTCACGAAATTATTGGGTGAAAATGGCTTTCCAAACACATATTCACAATAATAGTTTTGTGAAAATTCACATCAAAGACAATATACGTAGGAGATGGGAATAAGACCTTATACGGGTGGTTAGGTTCAGTACTGTTTCGTGTATCGAACCGATAAGCGCATATTTGACATAGCATTAAATGCAAATAAAAAGATATTAGTGCAGGAAAATATAACATAAAGGGGAAAATGTAATTTTTTGTTGTTTCCTAAAAATTTAAACATTGCTTTTTTTCATTAAGAAAATTAAGTTTTTCATTTAAAAAATAAAAAGCGTAAAAAAGAAAATTACAACTTGTATGGAACTAACACGTCAACTGCAACATTTGGTGTGACGCCATGCCTAATTTCCCATCTTCCACGTCATATTGTCTTTTGATTAACATTGAGTGAATAGTGTTTGTCGTACATGCCTTATAAAATGAGTCAGGTAATGTAACATCTATAAAACAAAATATTTGTCAACATTTACACATTTAGCGACACTAACTTTCATATTCTAGGGAATACAATGCGCTTTTAACAAGACCTCATTCAGTTATTCGCGGACGACAGTGCTCGTGTCGGAACATATCCCATATATTTGGCACATTATAAGTTAAGTGCCGAAGGCATACATCGATAACTTTGCTGTATTTTATGGGAGCGATAACACATTTGCCGATTAATTTAGTCATCGCCGACAAGTCGTGATCGAATCCGACAGCGCATTGTAAGATTCTTAACAAACACCGACATTCCCATCCGTGAATAACTGATAGTCTGTTAAAGCGTATGAAACGCAGTGTTAAGATAATTATTAAAGATTTTGTTAATCAATATAAATACTAAAATGACTATTGAATGATCAATTCATAAATCTTAAAACAGAATCGTAAGTAATCGTTTCACTAAATAATTGGTAATTTTTGAATGATTTAATTAAATAAATTGATATTGGACGAATCCTTGTAATTTTTTGGAAACAAATAAGCAAATGTCAATAACTTACTTTCAACGGTAAATTGCACAGCAACAATGGGTGGTATATAACCTTCAGTATTGTTGAAATGGGAAATAGATACGAAGGGAAACCCATGCGAGGATAGTAGTCACCTTGATAATTTTCAGCATCAGCCGGTTTTCACCCTTCAGCACGGATGACCCAAACAACAATTAGTCTGAAATAATATGAATGGCAAAATAAAGATGATTTTTTAGAACAAGAAGGTAAGAAAGAAAAAGATCCAAAATAGTAAAAATAATAAAAGGTTTTTACACAACAATTTTCGAACCAAAAGTTCAGTAAATGTTTTTTTCCCCAAAATAATAGAAGCAAATCAATCAACTTATCCTTTGGTCTATGTTTACGGAGAAAATTCATTTAATTGTACTATTTTGAACATTTACAAGGATAGCTG
The DNA here is from genome assembly GCA_003123925.1 of Haematobia irritans. NCBI lineage: Eukaryota > Metazoa > Arthropoda > Insecta > Diptera > Muscidae > Haematobia > Haematobia irritans. The sequence continues at coordinate 5,055 of PGFW01042773.1, read as the reverse complement.
TTTTTTTTTGACATTCAGCATTTAAATTCTTACTATTTTTACCCGTATTGTTAACTAATTTTTTATTTTTTACTTCCGAGAGAAATTGCGGACAGTATAGGCTCAGTTATACTAATAATTGAAATTAATATTTAAAAAGTAAATTAGTACCCCAATAATAACTAATATGATATTAAAACGAATGTAAAAAACATTAAATATTTATGATGCATTCACTCACTCATGTGGTCTCAAACTAATTCCTTTTCTGTGATGTGTCGTTTCAACTCAGCGGGCATATGGTCTGGCACTGTTTTTGTGTCGTACTGTATAATTTTGCAAGCGAACAGTTGTAGATCTTGAAAGAAAATAAAAAAAAAATAAATGGTTATTGAATAAACGATTCCTAAACCGAAGCACGGTAAAGGCTTCAATAGCAGATAAAAGAATCTCAAAATAGGGCAGTCTGCTAGCTCGTAACGCAGAGAATGAAAGCGGTCAATTTGCGTCTCCGCTTTTAGCTGCTACCGACTTCCGGATCCACGGTTCCACTCAATCCAAAATAATCTAACAAAATTTTGAGGAAAATTTTAACAACAAAACTACGCGAAATAAAAATTATTTGCAGTATTCTATTTCTATAGAAAATTTTTGTCAAAATTTAATTTCTATAGAAATTTTTGTAAAATTTTAATTCTAGAATAAAATTTTGTCAATTATGATTCCTAAGAGAAAATGTTGTCCACATTTTATTCCTAGAGAGTATTTTGTCCCACGATTTTAATTCGCTAGAGAAAATTAATTGTCTAAATTTATTTCTAATAGAAAATTTTTGGTCCCCCCCACCAAAAAAAAATTTTTTTTTTTATTTCAATAGAAAATTTGGCCAAAAATTTTAATTTTCTAAAGAAAATTTTTATTTTTAATAGAAAATTTTGTAAATTTATTCCAAGAATACGCTTTAATCAAAAATTTTTATTTCTATATAAAATTTTTGTCAAAATTTTTATTTCTACACTCAAAAAAAAAGTTGACTCACACTATTTGCACTAATGCCAAAATTAACGCTATATTTTAGTTTCATGAAATTATTATATTTGGAGAAGTTTCATTTAAAACTCTAATAATCTTTTTGCGTACGTTAGTTTAAATGAACTAAAAAGACGGGAAAAAATTATACCAAATGAAGTAAAAATTTTACTAAAATTCGTCACTTCTACACAAAATTAAGTTTCATTCCGTATCTTAAAAATTTGTAAAAGTTTTACTAACAAACAGCGTCATCATGAACTTCGTATCGTCCACCTAAAGACATTCTGGCAATTTTGAACTCCAATTTTTCCCTTCAAACTACAAAATTGTTTCTTTAAAAGTGAAAAAAATTTTTATCGTCTAATAAATTTTCTTGAATTTGTCGAAAAATATTTACTGTATTTTGTGATATCGGCGTGATGCCAGCGCTTGTAATACTCTTTAGTTAAAATGTTTCTAAAACTATTCAAAAATTTTCTAAAATTAATCAACAGTTTTCTTCCGCTGGTGGGTTCACTGTTTTTTCCAGTGTATACGGAAAAATTTTTTCAAATTTAATTTTTTATAGAAATTTTTTGTGAAAAATTTTATTCTCGGAGAAAATTTTGTTCAAAATTTTATTGCGAGAGAAACTGTGTCAAAATTTTATTTTTAATAGAAAATTTTGTAAATTTTAATTTTTAGCAGAAAATTTTGTATACTGTTGTCAAAATTATTAAATTTTAAAGAAAATTTTGTCAATCATTTTATTCCGTATAGAAAATTTTTGTCCAACATTTTATTCTCTATACGAAAATTTTTTGCCAAAATTTTATTTCTTACAGAAAATTTTATTTTATAGAAAATTGTAAAATTTTAATTCGCAAGATAACCTTTGTGTCAAAATTTTATTCTCTATAGAAATTTTGTCAAAATTTATTTTTTAAAGGAAATTTTGTGAAATTTTTTATTCTCGGAGAAATTTTGTCAAAATTTTATTGCGAGAGAAAAACTGTGTCAAAATTTTTATTTTTTATAGAAAATTTTTTGTCAAAAATTTTTATTTCTATAGAAAATTTTGTGAAAATTTATTATATCTATGCCTAGACAATTTTTATCAAAATTTTATTTCTTATAGAAAATGTTTGTCAGAGAAAATTTTATTCCTAAAAAAGAGATATTTGTCAAACAAATTCTGTTCTCCTAGAGAATATTTTGGTCAAATTTTATTTCTAGAGAAAATTTGTCAAATATTGAGATTTATATAGAGATATTCTTGTCAAAATTTTATTCTAGATAAATTAATGTCAAAATTATTATTCCTAATAGTAAATTTTGTCAACATTTTATTCCTATAGAAAATTTTTGTCTACATTTTACTTTTTTATAATAAATATTTTGTCAAAATTTAATTCCTAGAAAAAATTTGTCAAAATTTTATTCTACAGATATTTGATAAATATATATATTTATACGAAAATTTTGCTAAAATTTTTATTCTAGAATATACTTTGTCCACATTTATTTCTATAGAGAAATTTTCGTCGAAAATTTATTTTTATAGAAAATTTTGTGAAAATTTTATTATCTAGTGCTAAAATTTTGATCAAAAATTTTATTTCTATACGAAAATGTTGTCAAATTTTTTATTCCTAGAGAATAGTTGTTGTCAAAATTGTCTTTTCCTAGAGAATATTATTTGCCAAAATTTTAATTTCTAAAGAAAAATTTTGTCAACTTTTTATATTCCTATAAGAAAATTTTGTCAATTTTAATTATCTATAGAAAAATTTTGGGCCAAATTGTTATTTTTTGTATAGGAATGTTTGTCAAAATTGTGGTTTCTACCAGAAAATTTGTAAAATTTTATTTTTTACAGAAAAATTTTGTATACTTTGTCAAATTTTTATTTCTATAAGAAAATTATTGTCAACCATCTATTATTCCTATAGAAAATTTTGTCAACATTTTTATTTCTATACGAAAATTTTTGCCAAAATTATTATTTTACAGAAAATTTTGTAAAAATTTTATTGCCAAGAATAACGATTTGCAAAATTTTATTTCTATAGATATTTAGATATTATATATATTTTTAGGAAATTTTGTGAATTATATTATCTCGCGAAGAAAATTTTGTCAAAATTTTTATTGCGAGAGAAAACTGTGTCTAAAATTTTTATTTTTATAGAAAATTTTGTCAAACAATTTATTTCTATGAAAATTTTTGAAAATTTTATTTCCTATGCTAAATTTTATCAAATTTTTATTTCTATAGAAAATGTTGGTCAAATTTTATTCTAGAGAATATTTGTCAAAGTTTTTTTTTTTTTTTTCGCTAGAGAATATTTGGTCCAAAATTTTAGGTTTCTAGTAGAAAGATTTTTTCAAATTTTATTTCTATAGAAATGATTTTGTCAAAAATTTTATTCTGTAAGATAAATATGTCAAAAATTTATTTCTATAGAAAAGTTTTGTCCAATCATTCTATTCGCTAATAGAATTTTGTCCGACACTTTTTACTGGTCTATAGAATATTTGTCAAAAATTTTATTTATATCATTTGAAATATTTTTGTAATATTATTTTATTCCTATAAATATACTTTGTTCAATAATTTTTATTCTAAAGAAAATTTTGTCAACGTTTTCGTTAGAAAATTTTGTCAACATTTTTAATTTCTATATGAAATTTTTGCCAAAATTTTATTTGTATATGGATATTGGCATTCAATTTCTTAAGCAGAGAATTTTGTAAATTTTATTATTTTATACGAACATTTGGTAAATTTTAATTCCTAAGTACACTTTGTCATAAAATTTTTAATTTTTATAGAAAATTTTGTCAAAATTTTATTTTTATAGAAAATTTTGTAAAATTTTTTCTCAGAAGAAAATTTTGTCAAAAATTTATTGCGAGAGAAAACTGTGTCAAAATTATTATTTCTATTAAGAAAATTTTGTCAAAAATTGTTATGTTCTAAATAGAATAATTTGTTCAAATATTTTATTTCTATAGGAAAAAATTTTGTGAAAATGTTATTTCTATACTTTTTATCAAAATTTTATTTTTCTATAAGAAAATTTTTGTCAAACTTTTATTGCCTATTATGAAATATTTTGACAAAATTTTATTTCCTAGAGAAAATTATTGTCCAAAATTTTAGTTTTCCTAATAGAAAAATTTTGTCAAACATTTTATTTCTATAGAAAATGTTTGTCAAATTTATAGGTTCCTAGAATAGAATATTTGTAAATATTTCAAATTTCGACTAGAGAAATTTTGTCAAATATTATAAAATGTTTTATTTCTATAGATATTTTATCATTTTAATTTTTTATAAGATTATTGTCAAATTTATTCCTGGATATATTTTGCCAAAATTTATTCGATTAAATTTTGTAAAATTTTATTAATCTTTGGAAAACTTGTCTAAAGTTATAATTAATCGAATTGAAAATATATGTATCAAATTGAAATTTATTTAACCCCTCAGTAGATCGTATTCGCAAAAATCTACTGTTTACAATCCTATCAAACCAGTAAAATATACCATTCTCCAACTGTGGCAACCAGTGCTTCGGATATCATTTCATTTACAACTTTTTTTAATGGATAATATAACCGGACCAAAGAAGCGCTTTCCATTTTCTGATCAATAAAAAGCATATGCTTATCTACAAAGCTGATTACAACTTGGTTTTCATAATCTTAAAGACTAGTTTACCAGAACAGTTTCTACATAAAACATAGACGCAAGGTAAGGTTATAGACAATCGAAACGTGAAATCCAGCGGTGTAAATTGTCTGCACAACCTAGATGGCTCCTTTTGTCGTCTGCAATGAGTGATTCTTCTTAAATTTGGCTTTAATTGTTTTCTTCGTTGTTTTCTTTTTTGATGAGGACACCAAATAAGTGTAAAATGCATACTAAAATTCTATACATTCACACCTTTTTTGTAATCGGCAAAATTGACCTGGATTTGAACGGTAATTCGTCGTTTCCCCAAAAGAATTGAGTTGACTTGACTGCGGCAGATTGAGTGGAATGACGTGCGCACTGCA